>JADRCD010182484.1:0-76822 GCA_019843815.1 Montemys delectorum
GGGGGGGGAGGTGTCTCACCAATAGGCTGGTGTGAAGATATCTGTGAAGAACATCATATATGTGGACCCCTGCTGGCTGCTATGATGAGGAGGCAGGGATTCTCTCAAACATGGTTCTGAGGCCAGAGTCCACATGGGCTAGATGAGATTGTCAAGATGGGGCAAACAACAGTGACTTTGTCCATAGTGCATGCATATCCAGTGCTCAGAGATTCACGTTGCTGAGTGGAAGTCCATCGCAAGCTGGCTCCTGGGTTGGAATGGACAGGGAGCAGCTTGCTCCACTTGGCAGAATACCTTGTCTTCTGCCCTGTCTCCAGGTGATGGGAGCCAGGCAAGCAGATGAGGCACATCTGTCCACCTTACTCCCATTCTTTGTTTTTTTGTTTTTTTTTCAAGCCTTCAGGACATTTCTTTCCAAGGCTAACTGACCAACTGTAGAGTTTGAGAACACTCAAGGGTCCACAGCACAGGATGTGACCACTGTTGCTACCTCTCAGCCACATGTGGCCCCCTTTTCACTCCCTCCTGAAGCCAACTTTTGCTTTGGTGTAGAAAGGGTTCAAACACCTGGAAAGGGAGAAGACATGAAAGCAGGAAGATGCACGTTGAGCTGGGCAGGCACTGTGGGATTGTTTGAAGACCTTTCTTCAAGAAGCTGAGCAGAAACCAGCCTAGGACGGAAAGACAGGGAGCTAAGGGCACACCAGTTAGGAGGCAGAACACAGGTCCTCTTTTTTCCAGGCAGCAGTGGTAACACATGAAGAACAGAGATGCTGTCCTAGCCGCTCATGGACCTACTGACCCACAACCCCTGCTGAGAGCCACTCCAGAACCCAAACTGAACTCCTCCTTAGGAGGCAGATGGTCACAGCCAACCATTGAACTAATCACAGGGTTCCCCAACGGAGGAGCTAAAGAAAGGACCCAAGGAGCTGAAGGGGTCTGTAGTCCCATAGGAGGAAAACCAATATGAACCCACCAACACCCTTCCCCGCAGAGCTCCCAGGGACCACCATCCCTACCTCAGCAGAATCTACCCTTCAAGAACTGTCCATAGTGGTGACAGCTTTCTAGCCTCAGCCTACCATCTGCATGAGGCATGTCTTCCATGGCGGTGTCACATGCTCCAGACTACAGCCTTCCTGAAAGATCACTGCAGGAGCCGTTAACCACTGCAGGAATGGAAGCAACTCCTTGCAAGTCCCATTACCAACAGCCCCCAGAGATGGTTCATCAGCAAAAGCCTGGTGTAGCTGGGAAGTACATCCCACTCTGTACCATGGGCCCTGTGCATAGAAAAGGGGGAGAAAAAACCCACCAGTCTCTGAGGCCCCCAACCTCAGGACTTGACATCCCACCAATCCTCGCTCACTCTGAAAAGCTCTGGCCCCTAAGAAATTCTATATAAACACTGCCCTTTGTTTATTTCCTGCTGCCCACTTCCAGGTGCAGAGGACAGCCATCCATGGATTTGTCTCTTTTATGAGACAAAGGGATCTTTAGGAGAAGAGTTGGAGGAGAAAAAGAGTTGGAGGGGAGAAAACTTGAAGGGGAGAAGCTGAGGCAATTTAGGGAGAGAAAACTGAGGTCAGGACATGATATATCAGATAAAGTAAATAAAAAGAAAAAATGATATGAAGAAACCTTGCTTCAAGCCTACAGTTGAGGCAGGACTTTTTTGGCTAACACACTTCCTATCTGCTGTGGTAGACAATCTCCTACAACTATAAATAAAACAGAAATCTCCTTTCTTGAGTTACCTCAATCTGAGAGTCTTTCACAGCAATGAAAACATTGCTTGTAAATGTGATAAGATAGGGATAAACTTTATTCTTCTAAGCCATACCAGAAATGAAAGAAGTAATGAATGCTTATGATATGCCCAAAATTATCTTGGAGACATCTGTGAAAATAACTAGTGTAAAAATTGATGCTATTTCATAGCTGGGAATTTTGATCAGACCTTGGTTTTGTTAATAATTATTGTAAGATAAAGCATGTTGAATATTTACAGAGTGGAAGTTAGTTTAGGCTATTGAAACATGACTTTTTAAATTCACACTTGTAATTTTTAGAGTGAAAGTTGATAAAGAGAATGGCTCAGAACAACTAACAAGATACATGACAAAAGTCAATATGAACCGAGATTAGATAGATTATCTTTCCTTGTGGTTAAAGTGAGGATTAAGACTTCTAGGCAATGTTGTGGTAATTTCGAGTTTGCAGTTTGTAAAATTATCTATTAGCATTTGATTAAGTAAGATTCCTGTTTCAAAGGAGCAAAGTTATAGTATTGAGACACATATACTTTTGTAAAATTCAGCTTTATTACTTTTGAGAGTTTGACATATGCATTCATTGGATTTTATTGTTTTCCTATTTGACTATTTTGTTAAAGCCTATCAGAACCCCTAAGACATATCTGTTAAATAATTATCATGCATTTCTGTGATTCTGAACCACTTAGAACTGTAAGAACTTAAAAACAAAATCAAAGTAGAAATTCTTTTATAAGCACAAGATAAATATTTGGAATCAACAGCACTCATTGTGATAGCTCACTCATTAAATATGTAACTTATCCGGTCCGTGCCTTATACCTGATGACAGTTCTCGAGAAAGACAAAATTCACTGCATATCTCCAGTTAACAAAACATGCCTGTGCTCATTCCCGTCTATGTGGACTGCAATCAAACGGCTTATCCCCAGAACACACTTGGCCTCCTGTATATGTTTTGGATGTTAGCCCTCTACAGGCTGCAGGGATAGTGAAAAGTTTTTTCAAATCTGTAGTTTGCTGCTTTGTCTTATTAACTCTGTCCTTTGCCTTACAGAAGCTTTCAAGTTACATGAGCTCCCATTTATCAATTCTTTTTTTTTTATATTAGATATTTTCTTTATTTACATGTAAATTTTTCCTTTCCCAGGTTCTCCTCCAAAAAACAAACAAACAAAAACAAGAACAAATCCCTTTTGCCTCCCCCCTCCCCATGCCCTTTCAAGTTACATGAGCTCCCATTTATCAATTCTTGATCTTAGACCATGAGCCATTAGAGTTCTGTTTAGGAAATTTCCCCCCGCGCCAATGAGTTCAAGGCTCTTTCCCAATTTCTCTTCTATTAGATTCAGTGTATCTGGTTTTATGTTGAGGTCCTTGATCCACTTGGATTTGAGCTTTGTGCAAGGTGACAAATATGGATCCATTTTCATTTTTCTACAGACAGACAGACAGCTAGACTAGGACCATTTATTGAAGATGATTTCTGTTTTACATTGTATAATTTTTGGCTTCTTTGTCAAAGATCAAGTGTCCATAAGTGTGTGGTTTTACTTCTAGGTCTTCAATTCTATTTTATTGATCACCATGTCTGTGTCTGTACCAATGCCATGCAGTTTTTGTCACTATTGCTCCGTAGTACAGCTTGAGGTCAGGGATGGTGAGTCCCTCAGAAGTTCTTTTATTGTTAAGAACTGTTTTTGCTATTCTGGGTGGTTTTGTTTTGTTTTTTTTTTTTTTTTTGCCTTTCCAGATAAATTTGAGAATTGCTTTTTCCATGTCTTTGAAGGATTTTGTTGGGAATTTGATGGAGATTGCACTGAATCTATAGATTGCCTTTAGTAGGATGGCCATTTTTACTATGTTAATTCTTCCAATCCATGAGCATGGGAGATCTCTCCATTTTCTGAGATCTTCTTTGATTTCTTTCTTGAGAGACTTGAAGTTATTATCACACACTTTCACTTGTTTGGGAAAAGTTACCCCAAGTTATTTTATATTATTTGTAGCTATTGTGAAGGGAGTTGCTTCCCTAATTTCTTTCTTTTAGGCCTGTTTATCATTTGTATAAAGTAGGCTACTGATTTACTTGAGTTATTTTTTGTCTGACCACTTTGCTGAAGTTGTTTACCAGCTGGAGAAGCTCTCTGGTGGAATTTTTGTGGTTGCTTATGTTTACTAACATATCATCGGCAAATAGTGATACCTTTATTTCTTCTTTGCCAATTTTATTCCCTTGGTTTCTTTTTGTTGTCTTATTGTTTTAGCAAGCACTTTGAATACTATGTTGAATAGATATGGGGAGAGTGGGCATCCTTGTCCTGTCCCTGGTTTCAGTGGGATTGCTTCAAGAATGTCTCCATTTAACTTGATATTGGCTGTTTGCTGTATATTACTTCTGTTATGTTTAGGTATGGGCTTTGAATTCCTGATCTCTCCATACTTTTAACATGAAGGGGTTTTGGGAGGAAGTTCTTCAGATAGCACCATGCATGGCCAAGGATAATATTTATAGCCCGGACTCATGGATTTGAGTAGCTTCTCTCATCAAAAACAAAGATACCTGAGAAGGAAAAATACCCTCCAGTGATATTTTGCCGATCTCAGCTGCAATTCAGCAATGCATAGGGCCATCCAAAATAGGTCAGACTGATAGCAACTCAGCTCCTAAGCCCCCTCAGTCAGATGAACCCAAAGATCAAGGTCGTAAAAACCACTCTATTTCAGATCTCACAGCCCTTACTCAGTTAATAAAAGAAACAAAATCCATTTACCCACTCCTGCCCCCTTATGACTCAGAGGAAACACTAAATAAACCATCTGCTCCTCCTGCCCCTCCCCCTCCCACTCAAGGGCAAGACTCCATTAAGAAAACCACCTGCCCCTTTCCTTCTCCTCCCCCATCCAACCAGAGAGAGATCTATCCTTCCCCCTTCTCCAAGCCTCAAAGCAAAATAACTTCAAAACTCATAGACGAAGCCCTGCCTAACTCCATAGTCCCTTACACCCAGCCATCTACCACCCAACAACTTTGTAATTTTTGAGACTCTCTTGCAAAAACTAACCCCACCTCCCATGCTACGCAAGAGCCTGACGTGGAAGTAAAAAAAACCAAACCACTCAGGCATACCCAGTTAATATTAACCCTAGTTGAAATAGACCACTTAATTGGTATCCACTACAAGCCTTAGACTTCAAATAACTCAGGCAGGCAGTGAGGGAAGATGGTATCCATGTGCCTTGGACAAAATCTCTCCTACAGAGCCATATTGCTAATTTAAATACACCCCAAGATTGGAGAGATATTTATTGTTCTGCCCTCCCTGGCCCCATGTTTTTGGAATGGGAAGCCTTATTTCGAGATGAATGCTGTTAACAAGTCAGGCAAAGCCAGGGTTGAGGTGATACCCCACGAGGTTTTAGTGAACTCACAGCCAGGAAGACTTTTCCACTGGAGCACAGTAGGCAACTCAGCCAGCAGGATATTATGAGCTAGTCTGCCTCTGTGCAACCAAAGCTTGGGATAGGCTAACTCTACCCTCAGGGTCACAAGACCCCACCTCCTCCCTCTCTATCTCTCCATCAAAGCCTGGAGAACACCATCTGATTTTATTCTCAGAACCAAAATGAGTCTAGAAAGAAAAATTCCCAACCCTACAGCCAGAGAGCTCCTTCTTAAAATCATTGTATGGGAAGGCATGACTTCTGAATCTAGACTAGCTTACCAGGGCCTCCGGGAAGAACATCGTGATAGGTGGATTGGGGCCACCAAAGACACAGGAACCATATCACACCAGATTACATCCGTGGCTCAGGCATTTGTAGCAGCAGTAAAAAGAGAAGGAATCTGCTTCAAATGTGGAGAGGCAGGACATTGGAGGAATGAATGCCCACAAATCTCTCTGCCCATAGCAGATTCTATCCCCCTAAGACAATCTGCCCCCACTGCAGAAAAGGTTTCCACTGGAGAAAACACTGTACTGCTGTATATGATAAGGATGGTAAGCCACTGGAACCTTTAAACTCCAGATGGAGAACCCTCAGCCCCCACAGTAGGAGGGACAACTGCTCGCATAGAAGCCTTATGGGTGTCCAGCATCTCAGAAGGCTCCCATCCAAAATTAACCATCAAAATGGACAATAAACCATTTGAGTGCCTTATAGATACTGGAGCAGACAGCACAATTTTAAGACATCAGGTATTTCTCATTGGTTTGGGCTGAGAGTTTGGGGAATCTTTATTTGCATGTAAGAAGGCTTGGTGCTGATAATACATGACCAATATCACACACCTCTCCTGTTGGGGGCTTGTGGAGGGTTGTGACTGAAACAGGAGCCAGGGACTCAGGAGGCATGGTTGAACATCTTCTGTCTCATGCAGGCAGAAATTACCATCCACCAGATCTCTGGAGTTCCAGACCTCTTACTTGACTGGGACCAGGTTTGCCTGAACAGACCACTGCCCCACATCCCTCATGCAAAGAAACTCTTTTTAGCCCTACATGTAATCATTGCAAATTTGAACTAACCCCAAGGCACACAGGCTATATATGAAAAGTTGAACTTGCCCATGACATTTATAAGCCATATTTCTAATAGTTTGTATATTGGTCTGGTTGCTGCTGGCTCTTCTTCATACTGTGAGAGATTCCCAAATACGAATATCGCCTCTGCATGTGGCTACCATCTTTAAGGTCCCCTAGAAACCTGTAAGGTAGTCCATGTTTCTCTCATGCATCCTCATTGTGTTACCTAGATAACACAGTCTAGATTTTTCTTTTCTTTCATGCTGTCTCAACACTTAACAAAACTTTACTGGTTTAATTCTTATTAAGAATGTGTCTGTATTGTTTCTTTCTACTTTGGTTCTATATTCTGGGAAGGTTTCTCTGACCTACTATCCTTCCCCATAACACCTTAATATCTGTATTTTTGAGCAGAATTTATTCTTTTTCCATACTTCTTCAGCTGTCCTGTGCTTCACCAGTAGAAGCAATAAGCCTTCCTACCATTCATTTACAACATAAATATGCATACCATTCTTAAGCATCAGTTCTCTATAATCCCATTGATTGAATATTCATGTAGGAAAATAATTTCTATTAATATGTTCTTTCTTGGGACCAGTGTTTATTACAACATATAGCAAGAATCAGTAGGCATGAAAGCCTTAGTGAATTCTTAGAAAGCTAAGTCAAATTTGAACATTAGTTAGACACCTTATCAGCAGTCACACTACAAAGCAGAAGTGGTTTGAATTTCCAAAGAGCAGAAAATAAGGGACACTATTCTAAAGGGTGCATGAAAGGTGCTGTTTCTATGTAACAGATGTAGGCCTAGTCAGAGATATTTCAAGTCAGCTGACCATGCTTCCATAGACCAATGGAACAGTCACATTCAAAGAGATTTCAAAACACGTTGGTTAATTCTTGGCCTTTATCTATATAAAGCCCTATGGGGAAAAAATCTTTATATTCCTATCTATGTGTTCATTTCACCTGTTGATATAATTTATTCAGACTACATGAGAAAACTACATAGACACATGTGAGTATTATCTTCTTATGATGTGAACAACTTGCCTATGAAGTCATTTTTAATATAATATTTTTGTAAATTATTTGATAATTCCACAAAAGTACAAAATGTGTTTTGATCATATTCATCTCTCATTCTTCCCTGTAACTTTTTCAATTTCCATGCTATCCATACCTATCTAAGTCCATGCTATCTAAGTCCATTTTTTGTAGATGCACAGAACTTTATTAATGGTATTCAAAAAGGCTCCCTAGGCCCCTCCTGTTATTATGGGGGGTCTGGGATAGAAATTGTGAGGGAGATGCTCAGTGTTGGGGTAGGGACTCTTCAGCAACTGAGGGCCTCTCTCTTGCTCTCAGTGTCCTTCCTGAGGTGAGTGGTCCAGGGTTTCTTACTCCTTGGAGGCCATGTAGGCCATGTAGGCCATTAGGTCTACCACCCTGTTGCTGTAGCTATATTCATTGTCATACCAGGAAATGAGCTTTACAAAGTTGTCATTGAGAGCAATGCCAGCCCCAGCATCAAAGGTGGAAGAGTGGGAGTTGCTGTTGAAGTCACAGGAGACAACCTGGTCCTCAGTGTAGCCCAGGATGCCCTTCAGTGCCTGGTTTACCACCTTCTTGATGTCATCATACTTGGCAGGTATGTCAGGTTTCCCAGGCAGCATGTCAGATCCACAGTAGGGTAGGAGGGTAGGAACATGGAAGGCCATGCCAGTGAGCTTTCCATTCAGCTCTGGGATGACTTTGCTCACAGCCTTGACAGCACCAGTGGATGCAGGGATGATGTTCTGGGCAGCCCCATGGCCATCATGCCACAGCTTTCCAGAGGGGTCATCCACAGTCTTCTGAGTGGCAGTGATGACATGGACCGTGGTCATGAGCCCTTCCACGATGCCAAAGTTGTCATGGATGACTTTGGCCAGGAAGGCTAAGCAGTTGGTAGTGCAGGATGCATTGCTGACAATCTTGAGTGAGTTGTCATATTTCTCGTGGTTCACACCAATCACAAACATAGGGGCATTGGCAGAAGGGGCAGAGATTATGACCCTTTGGCTCCATACTTCAAGTGGGCCCCGGCCTTCTCCATGGTGGTGAAGATTCCAATAAACTTCACAACATACTCAGCACCAGCAGCACTACCCTATTTGATGTTAGTGGGATCTCGTTCCTAGAAGGTGATGGGCTTCCCATGGATGAAAAGCTTCCCATTCTCAGCCTTGACTGTGCAGTTGAACTTGCCATGGATGGAGTCCTACTGGAACATGTAGACCATGTAGTTGAGGTCAGTGAAGGATTGTTGATGGCAACAATCTCCACTTTGCCAAGTGGAGAGCAGAAGGCAGCCCTGGTAACCAGGCACCCAATACGGCCATATCTGTTCCCACCGACCTTCACCATTTTGTCTATGGGATGATGCTGGCACTGCACAAGAAGATGAAGGTTTCTCTGGAACAAGGAGAAGAGAGCCTCGAAATCTATTTTTTTTTTTTTTGTTTCTAGAATCCAGCAAGTTAAGTCTGTGTTTCCCGTATATTTATATCCAGTGTTTAAGGTCAGCATATCAGGAGACACATCATTGCAGATAAATGAATCTCCTTCAGAATCCATCAAGTGTCCCTAAGTCCTTAGCTGGTGGTAGATAATCATCAGCTTTTCCTCCCCCCTTCCTGGAACACTGAAAGGCTTGATTTTAAGCAGGTGAACAGCAGAGCATTGATTTCATGACATCAGAAGTCCTGTCATGCTCAGACAACACTGGTCTTTCCTGACCCTGTTTGTTATGTCAAACTTTGTATGACTTTAAATATAGACAACAGGCCACAGATCATTTTAACTAAACAAACATCAGAGCTGCAGATGCATTTTTAAGATTTTGGCCTCTAAGAGCATCCAGTTTGCGAAAGTATCATCTTTCTGGAATTATTTGTGTTCAACTCTGTCCTCTAGCACAAAGAACAAGGCAAGATCATGCATCTTGCTTCAATTTTGTTAAAAACACAAATGAATTGTGAAAAGCAAGCAATGTGATTTACTCAATATAAAAACATTTGAAGAAGGACACAGAGAACCGTTGACCTTCCCATTCAACTTTATAGTTCTATATCGAGGTTTAGGATTAAGGAGAGGTTTAATCATGCGTCATTAATTCAATAGTCAAGCTGTGCTCATGCCCATATACTTTAATCTCTCCTGTAGGGGTGCCTGGTCATATTTCAGCACAGCATGAAATCCCATTCTGGAAGATGGCATCACCACTTTGGCACCAGACTTTAGCCTTTTTCTTTTCCAAACGTGAGAGTCCCCATGGGAGTTTTTATTTTACTTTTGGATGGATTGTTGCAATAATTTGATAATCAAAGGTAGGCTCCTAAGTATCTTTAGAACAGTTCCTTTTCCCTAGGAATTCTGATTCCGTTGCCTCAATTCTGATATTACTAGTGGTAATCTTAAGATGAAATGCACCTCTGTGGCCTAAAAAGATACTTCCGTTTAGAAGGATGCCTCTTCCCTGGTGGTTGAAGCTTTATATATGATTAATGTTTAATCTTACAACAAATGTCACATTTTGAACTTCCTGCTTCCTAGTTCAGGCTTTCTAACCATACATGACCTCATATCTTGATACTGTTTTACTGAGATTCATACCCTTAGAAAAACTTGAACATAAGTTTAAGGATTGTATAGCATGTCAGAGGATAAAATCAGATTAGTAGCTTAACTTTGAAAGGCTAAAATGACTAATGAGAGGTTTAATCATGTGTCATTAATTCAATAGTCAAGCTGTGCTCATGCCCATATACTTTAATCTCTCCTGTAGGGGTGGCACAGATGAATGGCACAGTCTTTTTATTGCATCATTTAAAATACACAATTGTATGCATCTTATTGGTAAGTGAACATATGTTTCTACATCATTGGATTTATAGCAAATAAGGTCATACAAATGTAGGCACTCAAAGTCTCCATCAAAATAAATCTTAGTCATAGAACACGGATAAACGCATAACAAGTAAGAAAAATTTAAATATACTAGACAGTTATAGTTTTTTTTTGTAGGATACATATATAACAGGTGGGGTCCAATGTTAACTTCCCAGAATTATTCTCACCCCAGAGAACAGGAGCAAAAATATTTTAAGAAAAACTTGTACTGACTTGTTCTTGTGACCTAAGCACTCAAGAGGTCAAGGAAAGTGGATACATAAGAATTTATGCTCAACTTGGCTTTCAAAGAAAGTACAAAGCAATAAACAATACAAAGTACAGCCCTGCTTCAAACAAATATAAATAAATCAATAAATAATTTTGTAAAAGAAGGCAAAACTCTGTGCAGGGATATGAATGCATGTTTTATTAGTACCTTTAATTATTTGACGTTAAAATATAGTATGCATGATTTCACTATTTCAAATACTATTTGAAATGTTTCTGTTAAAATATAACATATTGGTTTTCAATTTTTTCTAAATTTAGAAATTTTGTAAAAAAAAAAAAAAGACAATGAGCTAAAAATAACCATGGAGTTAGAGAACGGTATTGAATATTTAGCTGTGGAAATAAGTTTTTGGAAAAAATTTATAGCAAATGCTTTGGGGCTTGTAATGATGATTTAGTGTCTGTTATATTTGCTCTAAAGTTTAATGAACTGTGCACAGTCCTCAGAACATAATCTGAGAAGAATAACAAGTCCTACAAGTTTTCTTCTTACATTACTATGCATGATGTGGTGCACAGAAGCAGGCATATATCACATTCATGTGGGCATCCACACATCCACACATACATATACACACAAGCTCTCTCTCTCTCTCTCTCTCTCTCTCTCTCTCTCTCTCTCTCTCTCTTTCTCTCTCTCTCTCCTCTCTCACACACACACAGATACATATAATATGGTAAAAGGTCTTCAGTTTGTTGATCATGTTTACTATTGTTTTAAATTCTGTGTCCTGCAGTCTAAATAGATCATTCTTATTGGACAGCATTTCTAAAAATAATTGAAGGTTTTAGTAAACATGAAAATGACATGGAAAAACTCCACGTGTATCGCACAGATATATGGAGTATGAAGCTTTTTTGTTATAAATGAAAACACATGAGTGTGACTAGCTAAGCTAGGATTACAGGCCTTAAAAACACCATAAAGTCACAAATTCCTAGGTAAGTATTTTATCAGTCACTCTTCACCAGGTACTAGGATACAGTAGATAAACACATGTCTTTTAAGTTTTAAGTTTTCAACCACAGGAGTAAAATATATTCAGTCTACAGATGAAATGATGATAATTGTAAACTAATCTTGACAAATCATGGGACCAACATATTTCTCAGGAATACAATGCTTCCCTTTCAGAAACACCCTGGGATGAGGAAAGATGATACAGACAGGGCCAGTGCTTGACACTGCTGTGGGAACTTAAGACACTGGAAAGAACTGAGATCAATGGGGTTTTCGTTTTGTTCCTTCAACGGTCAGTTTACCTAGGATGATGGATATCTCTTGCAAACAAAAATTGTCTCCATGTCCTAGGAAACTCCACTGAATCAATTGCAAATCACCATCTAGGGGTCTGATGTAACTCAAAAATAAAATGCAAAATATTGTCTTTATTACATGTGCACTCTGTGTTCTCTTTTAATTGATAGTTTGGGAAATCTTTTTTTTCTCTAAGACATCACATTTTAGTATGTCAGACTCTTTATGTTAAAAGCATTCCTATGGAATCCTGAGTCACATTTGACTCATTCAAACCACTTCCAAACTTCCATTGCTAAATAAAACCACACCTTTGATATTTTCCTATATCCTCTTTTATCATTTGAGGATACATTATTTAATCCAATCCCAAATTTACATTAAAGACACTAACTAAATATGTTGTTTGGGCCACTCATTCATAGAAAGAATAACAGAAAATTCATAGTAGGAAATTCTCCTCTGTTAATGAAGGAAAACATAACCATTTCTCATTAATCACTTCTGAGACAAGATGTAAGACTCAGAGCTATCTAGTTTTTTTCATTTTGACAAAATATACACTCAAACTCTCAATTAAGCATGGAAATATTTTAGCTCTTAATACCACTGAGTGTTCATCCTTCATATTCAAGGTGGATTCCATGTAGTACTAAAAAGCATTTGTAGTTCTAGATCCAGGATATGTGATATATTCTCTGGCGTCCACACTTGTTGCATGAATGGAATGGGCAGTCATATAACCATGTAAACAACTCATGTACATAAATGCAAAAAGGAATCAGCCTTATAAAAATCAATAAATGACAAATTTATTGAGGCAGACTTGTCCCTGTTTAATTAATTAGACTGTCCTAGTACTCAACAAGAGTTTTGGAGTCCCTCTTATAGTCATCATTTCAATTTAATGATTTCTTGATAAGAATCATACCATGACTCCTTATGAGGATAATTATCATACTTTTTCTTTCATTACTTAAAATTTTGTTATGATCGATATCATTCACATCAGTGGACAATAAACTCAAAATGGTATTGACTGAGAGGCATTAATTAATACTATCAGTTTCAATGCTTATCTCTTTCTATAAAAAAATCTCATTATGTGAAAGTAATCTTAAAAGTTGACCTCCATCTGCCTGTAATAGTAATTTTCTCTGTCCTTTAATGAACTCAAAGCTTTCTATGCTATATAACCTTCCAACCCTGTGACATATCAGATAGATTTTTAATTGCAAAAATTATGTAAAATTTATGTAAAATTGCAAAAAATATGTAAATGACATTTAGTGAAGTAAAGTACTTTTCTTATGAGATACATTGTGTAAAGAATATCTTTTGTATTGTATGGATGTAACACCTGTCAATTAAAAAAATCTATGGCCTATAGAAAAGAATAGAAAAGAAGATGGGGCATCTGGGAGACAAAGAATTCTGAGATAGAGTGAAGGGCAGTTGATTCACCCAGGAAGATGTGATGAAATGGACTCATGGTACCTAAGCACAGGTAACCAGCCACATGGCAGAAAGTAGATTAGAATAAATGGATTAATTTATGATCTAGTAACAAAGAGCCTAGCTATATGGCCAAGGTATTTGTAATAAAGTTTGAGTCTGAGTCTTATTTCTGGAAGCACAGTGCTGGGAAGAAGAAAAACACCAAACTTATTCTAATGGTGAACCAACTTGAGGTGAGAAATTACTTAGCACACAAGTTTAGATTACAAGGCCCAGGTAAACAGCATGGAAAAGACAGGCTAGTCAGACAAGAGGCCTGGTTAAAAAAAAAAAAAAAAAAAAAAGAATTAGGCAGACCAAAGCCAAAGCTTCCCAGAACTACACCAGACAAATGGAATGGTAGTAGGTTTACAGGCCAAGCAGCAGGAACAACTTATAAATATAACACAAAAGGTTGGGCTTCTCCCAAGGGCAGAGCACAGCAGACGCTGATGCCGTCCTATTAATTGGGATTAATGTTCTGTGTTCATGGAATGTGGAAATGCAGCCTCAGGTTGGCTGCTGAGGTCAGAATTGGGCAGAAGGTTGAAATGGTCTCCCCCTGTAAACGAAGGGATCAGGGCATGGCCAGGCACAGCACACCTTCTTAGCTGAACAAAACAGATGCAGGAAACAGAGGCAGGCAGATCTCTGTGAATTCTAGTCAAGGTTGGTCTACAGAATAATATCAGGGTGAAACCCTCTGCTAATAGATACAGCCACTTGAAAATGACAGTCTAAAATTCAAAATAACCCTTTTCCTTAAAGTTACTATGTAGGTTTTTGCTCAATAAGAAGTAGAAATGACCTGAATGATTTAAAAGATGAATATACATCAATATTAAATTTATATATAGAGAAAGAGGAATATAGGTATATTTATTCACATAAGGTACATTAATAATTGAATTTGAAAGATAATGTTTTTTCTGTTGGCAAAAAGGTATGTTGCCTTAGGAAAGATATATCCTGTCAGTCAATGAAAGGACCCAGATTTAGACCTGTGGCAGGCTTGTTTGTTTTCCAGGAGAAGAAAAGTATCCAACTAAGGAATCCAGAGACCACTGAACAAGAGAATAAAAATAAAAAAAAATACAAGGAAAGATGTTAAATTAAGAGAGAAAAATAAGAATAAATAAATCCATAAAAAGTAAATTTCTAAAGAAAGGAGAAAGACATAAAAATTGATATAAATATTTTAAAGGGTACATAGATACTAAATAAATAAACTCATGTTTTTTATACCAGTAATTGGGAGACACAGATAAAATCAGATAGATTTCTTGTTAATTCAAAGCCAGCCTCATCTACAGAAATTCTTCAGATTCTCCTCTTTCTTCCCTTACCGTGTCATCACTGAGCAGAGAGCTGACCAGTTTCCATAACATGTGCACTTTCTGTTGTTGTTCAAGTCTAGCCTTTGTGTATAGTGTTCTGATAGAATGCAAGGGTTTTGTGTCTAATTATATGGTCAATTTTTAGGAGGTTTTGTGAGGTACTGAGAAGAAGGTACATTCTTTTGCTTTCAGGCAAAATGTTCTGTTGATATATTTTAAGTCCATTTGGTTCATATCTTCTGTTAGTTTCACTGTGTGTCTGTTCCTTTTCTGTTTCCATTAACTTTCCATTGGTGAGAGCTGGATATGGAACTCTCTCATTATTATTGTGTGGCATTCAATGTGTGTTTTGAGCTTCAGTAAAGTTTCTTTTACAAATGCTCCCCTTGCATTTGGGGATGTCTTAGGGGATGTCTTAGTCAGGGTTTCTTTTTCTTTTCTTTTCTTTTTTTTTTTTTCGAGATAGAGTTTCTCTGTATAGCCCTGGCAGTCCTGGAACTCACTCTGTAGACCAGGCTGACCTTGAACTCCGAAATCCGCCTGCCTCTGCCTCCCAAGTGCTGGGATTAAAGGCATGCGCCATCACGCCCGGCTTAGTCAGGGTTTCTATTCCTGCACAAACATCATGACCATGAAGCAAGTTGGAGAGGAAAGGGTTTATTCAGCTTACTTCCACATTGCTGTTGATCACCAAAGGAAGTCAGGACTGGAACTCAAGCAGGTCAGGAAGCAGGAGCTGAGGCAGAGGCCATGGAGGGATGTTCTTTACTGGCTTGCTTCCCCTGGCTTGTTCAGCTTGCTTTCTTAGAGAATCCAAGACTACCAGCCCAGGGATGGCACCACCCACAAGGGGCCTTACCCCCTTGATCACTAATTGAGAAAATGCCCCACAGATGGATCTCATGGAAGCATCTCCTAAAGGGGGCTCCTTTCTCTTTGATAACTCCAGCTTGTGTTAAGTTGACACGCAAAGCTAGCCAGTACAGGGGCATAAATGTTCACATTTGTGATTTTTCCTTTGATGAGTATGAAGTATACTTCCCCATCCTTTTTGATTACTTTTGGTTGAAAGTATTAGATATTAGAATGGGTACTTGAGCTTCTCTCTTTGGACCATTTGCCTGGAAAATCTTTTTCTAAGACTGTACTCTGAGATAATGCCAATCTTTGCTGCTGAGGTGTGCTTCCTGAATGCAGCAGAATTATGGATCCTGTTTACATATCCAATCTGTTATCCTGTGTCATTTTATTGGTGAATTTAATCAATTCATGTTGAGAGATATTAATGGCCAATGATTGTTAGTTCTTGTTATGTTGTTACTTGGAGCTGGTACTATGCATGTATGAATGTCTTCTTTAGTGTTTGTTGTGAGATGATTAATTTCTTGTGTCTTCTTTGGTGTAGTTACCCTCTTTTTGTTTGAGTTTTCCTTCTAGTATCCTCTGTAATGCTGTATTAGTAGACAGATAATGTTTATATTTGGTTTAGTCGTGGAATATCTTGGTTTCTTCATCTATGATGATTGAGAGTGTTCACGGGTATAGTAGTCTGGGCTGGTATATCTGATCTCTTACGATCTGACAGACATCTGTGCTGTATCTTCTGACTTTTAGAGTCTCTTTTGAGAAGTCATGTGTAATTCTGATATGTTTGCATTTATGTGTTACTTGGTCTTTTCTCCTTGCAGCTTTAAATATTGTTTCTTTGCTCTGTACATTTAATTTAGGTTTGTTGTATGTTAAAGACTATCTCTTTCTTTAGGTTAGGGCTATTTTCTTGTATGATTTTGTTTTAGATATTTTATGGCCTGTTGAACAGGTTATCTTCACCCTCTTCTATTCCTATTATTGTTAGGTTTGGTCTTTTCATTGTGTCCCAAATTTCCTGGGTGTTTTAGGTCATGAACTTTTTACATGTGACATTTTCTTTTTTAAAAAATGTCAAAACCATTTGATTTATTGATTTGAAGATTCATAAATGTAAACATACAGCACATACTATATACTTGAACTCTTCTTTTTTATATATTTTTTAATCTACACAATGGAGTACTACTCAGCTATTAAAAACAATGAATTAATGAAATTCTCAGGCAAATGGATGGATCTGGAGAACATCATCCTGAGTGAGGTAACACAATCACAAAAGAACACACATGGTATGTGCCATGCACACTCGTCTATGCCAGTCACATCTGCAGTATCGGGTGTAAAAACCTGATCAAGGGCAAGAGGCAATAAGGACCCAAAAGGATATCTGTGCCTCCTGGGTATTCAGGTAGTTGGTGGCATCTCCTAACTCAGACGTGTTCCAGATCAGTCTTTCCAATTGTCAACACATCCTCATATTTAGGCATAAAGGTACCCCAAGAAATGATTCGTTTATGGCTAAGATTGGGCATTGTTTCCTGGCCAGCACGATGTTTCCAATATATCCTAATTTAATTCCAAGATGTCCTTAGCTTGGAATTTCTCTCAAGGAATCTGCCTGTCAGACAGGTTTTGCCCTTAGAGTTAGCAACAGAGGTCAAGCCCATTCCTCATTCCTTAGGGCAGCCCCACAATAGTCAGAACTGTTTTACATACTAGAAACTCAAGAATATTAGCTAGAACCGTTAGGTCGGAACTTCCAGGTGCTCCCCTCCAGCAAGACCCAGAGAATTAACAGGAAATGCCAGATCGGACTATCCTAGTCTTACCTCCAGCAAAACTAGGGAGTTAGCATAAAAATACCAAAATAGCCCCAGCAGGGAGGGCTCAACTGCTCTTCCTCCTACTTCACACCTGGCTACCTACCTACCGACCTTGTGTATTGGTCACTTGCCTACTTGACTTCAGTCCTGCTCTCTGATCATTTTGACCCCCGCCCATCTATGTGACTCTTGTCATTTGCTCTGCTTCCTTTATACCATATAAGCCTGGTTTTCACTTTGTGCTCTCTCTTGGACTTGTGTACTCTCTTGGATTTGGACTCGCTCTTGGACTGGGCCCAGCTTGGGCTCGGGGGATGCAGCACCTATCCAGAGAGGTGGCTGCTTTAGACCCAGTGTGTTTCAGGTAGCCTCAAATGTACCTTAATTACTAGGCTGCCAGATTTATCATTTCTCTTTTACAATGACTGTAAAAGTCTGATGCCATTTTTAAGAAATACATTCAGATTCACACACCCTTGTGTCGGCTCTGTTTGTCACTCTTCGCCTACACCTCGTCGACCTGACTAGGACCCCGTTTCTCCCTCGGGTTGAGGGAGGCCCAGATCGGCAGGCCTGAGGCAGGTATGCACTCTCTGATAAGTGGAAATTAGCCCAGAAGATCAGAATACACAAAGTACAATCCACAAACCACAAGAAACTCAAGAAGAAGGAAGACCAAAGTGTGGATACTTCGATCCTTCTTAAAAAGGGGAACAAGTTACCCATGGAAGGAGTTACAGAGACAAACTATGGAGCAGAGACAGAAGGAAGGGCCCTCCAGCCTGATATAGCTGTCTCCTGAGAGGCTCTGACAGTACCCGACTAATACAGAAGTAGAGTCTCACAACCATCCATTGAACTGAGTACAGGGTCCCCAATGGAGGAGTTAAAGAAAGGACTGAAGGAGCTGAAGGGTTTGCAGCCCCTTAGGATGAACAACAATATGAACTAACTAGTACCCCTAGAGCTCCCAGGGACTAAACAATCAACCAAGGAGTACACATGGTGGGACTGAGGGCTCTGGCAGCATGTGTATAGTAGAGGATGGCCAAGTCAGTCATCAGTGGGAGGAGAGACCCTTGCCCCTGTGAAGGTTCTGTGCCCCAGTGTTGGGGAATGCCAGGGCCAGTAAGTGAGAGAGGGTGGGGTGGCAAGCGGGGGGGGGGTAGAGAACAGGGGTTTGTTGTTGTTTTTTGTTTGTTTGTTTGTTTGTTTTGGAGGGGAAACTGGGAAAGGAGAAATCGTATGACATGTAAATAAAGAAAATATCTAATAAAAAAATCTAAAAATAATTTTCAGCATGTTTTATTAAATACCACTGTCTTCCTGTCTTTAACCTCTAAATTATAAAGATTTGCATCTATGAATACATATTTACTTACATTTCTCATTCTTTTTTCATGAAAACTAGTTTAAGTGGAGTAATGAAAATATTAGCATTTTACTATCATGTGTCAATACAAGCAGAAAGTTTTCTGTTCTGCAAGAAAAAATTGGAACCAAGATAAATAATAATTTCCCTAAAGTTTAGATCAGGTTGTAAATACTGTGAGTTGAAACAAAATCTCTTTCTTGATGTGACAGTCTCCTTCAATGTGAGACACTGTGATGTTTATCCTACTGCTCTCTGCAAACAAGCACAGTGGTGCATTAAGAATTTAACTCTGATTACAAGTTTTCTCATGAATTCTACTAGCTTTTCTACTAATTATAATACTCTAACACATAATTCACCATAATATTGACATAATAGTTGGGCCTAGTAATTTGAATTCTAATAGGAATATTTGAAACACAAAATTTAGAACATGATCACTTCAATGATTATCTGGAAGGACGCAGCAAGTTAGCAGAAAAGTTTGTCATTCCTCAGGTTCAAACTATTTCAGCTCAGTGTACAAGGGTATTTAAGGTACTGCTCTTTGCCGACAATAGTCTAGGTCCTTCAAAAAGTTAGAATAAAGAGTAAAAGTCATTCCCACAAATTCAGGTTTAAGTTTCTACAGTTCATAGTGTGCTAAGCTCAAATTGAGCACATCATTCAAAGAAAAGTTAATGATTCTGGTCTGATATTAACATAAACTTCTGGGCCCTGGTACTGTTTTATAAAACCTCTGACTTATATTCAGCACATTTTCAGCTCCCAGGTAAATACCTAAATTCCCATCTTCCTTCACTTACAATCCAGAAAATCACAAGTTCTCTATCAGTAATTATTCACAAAGTAATTAAAACAAATACAGAATAAAAATATGATTTAGTTCTTCTTTTAGGACTAGAAAGCACTGTAAGTTTCCTGAGCCATTAGCGCCCTGTTCACAATTAAACTATTTAGCACTACATACACAATACTCTTGTCTCCACTACTTCCTACTTTAGGTCATTAATGGTCGGGCAATTGGTAATTAACTCCTGAGTATTACACAAGACTCACCTGGTCAATTTTGTAAGAGTTCAAAAATATTGACAATCACAACATCCATTTCCCTAAGAATTTCATAAATTCATTGTTTTTAATAGCTGAGTAGTACTCCATTGTGTAGATGTACCACAATTTCTGTATCCATTCCTCTGTTGAGGGACATCTGGGTTGTTTCCAGTTTCTGGCTATTATAAATAAGGCTACTATGAACATGGTGGAGCATGTGCCCTTATTACATGTTGGAGCACCTTCTGGGTATAAGCCCAGGAGTGGTATAGGTGAGTCCCCAGGTAGTACTGTGTCCAATTTCCTGAAAACAGCCAAACTGATTTCCAGAGTGGTTGTACCAGCTTGAAGTCTCACCAGCAATGAAGGGGTGTCCCTTTTCCTCCACAACCTCGCCAGCATCTGCTGTCATCTGAGTTTTTGATCTTAGTCATTCTGACTGGTGTGAGGTGGAATCTCAGGGTTGTTTTTATTTGCATTTCCCTGATGACTAAGGATATTGAACATTTCTTTAGCTGCTTCTCAGCCATTCTGTATTCCTTACTTGAGAGTTCTTTGTTTAGCTGTGTACCCCATTTTTTTAATAGGGTTATTTGGTTCTCTGGAGTCTAACTTCTTGAGTTCTTTGTAAACATTGGATATTAGCCCTCTATCAGATGTAGGATTAGTAAAGATCTTTTCCCAATTTGTTGGTTGCTGTTTTGTCCTATTGGCAGTGTCTTTTGCCTCACAGAAGCTTTGTAATTTTATGAGATCGTGTGCCTGCGTACCAGAGGCTTTCACGGAGATCTCTGGCCTGGTCAGGTGCAAGAGTTTCAGCGAAGGGAAGAGAGCACAGGCCGGGAGAAGTCGCTTCTGCCACCTCTGCTGCCTCAGTGGACCTCACTTGTCTCTGTCGTGCTTTCCAGGTCGCTCAGTTGCTCCATGATGCTCTGCACTGAGTCAGGTCAGGCTGGGCCGAAGAGAGGCCCACTAGCCACTGAGGAGTGTGGTGCAGCTTCAGGCCCTGTTTCAGGAGGGTAGATGTCTCCCCAAGTGTTACAGCTCTTAGAACAAAAGGCTCAGACAATGGAGTAGATCTCTCGCACACCTTTAATTCCCTGTATAGGGTTTATATACAGTCTTGGGGCTGATTTAGGGTTTGACAGCAGGTACTTCCCATTGGTTTGTACTGTAAGCTTGGGGACATCTTATTTGCATGTAAGAAGGCTTGGTGCTGCTAATTCATGAACAATATCACACACCTCTCCTGCAGGGGCTGTGAGAGGTTGTGACTGCAACAGGAGCCAGGGGCCCAAGAAGCATGGTCGAACACCTTCTGTCCCATGCAGGCAGAAATTACCATCCACTGGGTCTCCAGCTTTCTGATGTTGGACGGTGAAAAGCAGTCTGTTCTTAGTTGAGCGAGGCTTAGTCCGTGGGACCCAGTAGAGAATTTTACAGGGGATGCAATAGTAATACACACCCCAACTCCACAACACAGACACTGACATCACAAGCCCTCACTCCATTATCCTATGGCTAGACAATGCCCCAGCTCCCAGCCTTCTAGCTGGATTCTACCCCCACAGTCAACTGACCACAGCCAGGTATGCCCTGCCCATGGGAACAGAAAGGTAGCACAACCCATTATAAAAGGGGCTGCTTGACCCCTTCTCTCTCCCTCCCCTCTCTTAGCTTCTTGTCTTTACTCTCACTTTTGTTGTTCCCTCTCTCCCCTTCTACCTCTCTCCAAGTGGCCATGGCTGGTCTCTGCTTTTCTATTCTCTCTCTCTCTCTCTCTCTCTCTCTCTCTCTCTCTCTCTTTCCTTTCTAAAACAAATGTCTTATGATTATTGCCTGGCAGTGGTGGCGCACGCCTTTAATCCCAGCACTTGGGAGGCAGAGGCAGGCAGATTTCTGAGTTCGAGGCCAGCCTGGTTTACAGAGTGAACAAAAACCAAAGAAAGAAAGAAAGAAAGAAAGAAAGAAAGAAAGAAAGAAAGAAAGAAAGAAAGAAAGAAAGAAAAAAAAAAAGATCATGGACGGCCTCCTTTCATCTCGACTCGCTGTGCCAGGGAAATGGGTTAGGCCTTCCTCTAAAGAGCCCCTTTTAATCTCCTATAGGAAAGTCTCCCAGCTCCAGCCCAGAGACTGGACCAAGAATTAATACCCCATGCCAGCTTGCGCCTGAACCACCCAGTAGCTGCTTCCCCTTCCTGCCCCCTTTCTCCTTTGGGCCCAGGGCCATTGCCACACCAGAGCCACCCCCTACTCCACCCCAACCCTGCCTCATTCTCAACTCTTCCGAGTTTTCCAGTGGTGTCTGCGATACCCAGGAGCAAGAATCTGTCATCCTTGGCCTCTATGAGGCCCTGGGATCCCCGGGGCTCTCTCCTCTCCAACCCCCCAAGGACTGGGATATGGCTCACCACAGCCAGATTCCCACCTGGGTGGTGTGGAGAGCACGGGCAGCCTCTGGCATCCTGGAGTACCCAGCAGTCTGTGGTGCATGAGAGCTGGAGTGGAGACTGAGTATTCACTACCCCCAGGGCAGCTGGCGCCTGTCCCCACCGTGGTTCCATAGAGTTCTGCACCAGTCTCCCGAGCTCTGATGGGATGTGGGTTTCCCATCCCCTTTATTATTTTCCCACCACCCTGTGGAAGTGCCTGACATGAGGTCTCATTTTTCTATTGTTGATCTTAGAGCTTAAGCCACTGATGTTCTGTTCAGGAAATTTTCCCCTATGCCCATGTGTTTGAGGCTCTTCCCCACTTTCTCTTCTATTAGCTTCAATGTATTTGGCTTTATGTGGAGGTCCTTGATCCATTTGTACTTGAGTTAGAAAATTTTCAGAGAAAATTCTTTATGCCCTTGTAAGATAACTCACTATTACCCTTTCCCAAAAGCTTTATGAACTATGGAGAGCCCATAGAACATGATCTACAAAGAGTAATAAGTCCTACAACTGCACAAAATCATACACACACACACACAGACACACACATACACACATACACACGCGCACGTGCACGCGCACACACACACACACACACACGCACACGCGCACACGCACACGCACACGCACACGCACACACACGCGCACACACACACACACGCACACACACACGCACACACACACGCACACACACGCACGCACGCACACACACACGCACACACACACGCGCACACACACACGCACACACACACGCACACATGCACACACACACGCACACACGTACACACACGCACACACGCACACACGCGCACACACACACGCACACACACACACACATGCACACACGCACACACGCACACACACACACGCACACACACGCACACACGCACACATGCACACACATACACACACGCGCACACACACACACACACACACACACACACACGCACGCACACACACAGTTTCTTAAGGCCTTCCATTTATTTATCAGGTTTACAACTATTTTAAATCTTGTGTCCTAGAGCTTAAACAGTGAATTCTTATTAGACAACATTTCTAAAAAACTTATGAGTTTTAATAAACATGAAAATGAGATATAAAAACACAATAGTGTAATGTATGTCAAACATATAATAATATAAACAATATTAAACAATAAACAAAATAGTATATATTCCTGTTTGAAATTTGAATTACCAGTCTTAGAATTCTAAAATTTCCTTTGGGACAGTATTACAACAAGTTACATATAGGAAGTTTTCCTGATAAATGTCATGCATATTGTTTGTTCAACAGCCACAGCAATTAACTTAAGACAAATAGATATCTGAACTTCTTACTTTCACCAAATGTAGGGAAGTCTTACTTTGTTTTAAATTGTTCAATGTTTTCTTTCTGGGATTGTTAAGCTAACACATAATCGGTGTCTGTAACATATTTTTATTTTAATCTATTGAATAATTAGATGATGTCCTAGAATTATTCTTGGTGTTAATTAAATCAGCATTGCTTATACTTGAAGATTTTAATTTCATTTTCAATGATTATTCCATATAGATTACACACCACACACACACACACACATACACACATAGATGACAAAACAGTATGCTAGAAATTACATAAAAATTTTTCTGTAGGAGCTACTTAAAGTATTTCAGATTATTTTGGGAAATCTCCTTCAGAAATTCATGACTGGAATCAGCTAATGTAGGATGAATTATTAGTAATAACATTCATTGCTTTAGATATTTATGGAGTGAAGCTTTGTATGTTTCCTTTGAACCTTGAACCATTTCATGTTTCATATATATTAGGAATACAGAAATAATTTTTGTTTGGGTAGTCAGGGTCTATGTTCTATATGTCGCCATTAGAAGCCTAGAAAAGGAACTCTTGCTACCAATAATTGTTAAAATTAAAGGATCCAAATGCCATAGTAGAAAAATTAAGTATGTAAACACAGCAGTGGTTTTCAACCTTCCTAATGCTACTGCACTTTAATACAGTACATTAAGTTTTGGTGACTCCCAACCATAAAACTATTTTCTTATCTATTCATAACTGTAATTGTTCTACTGTTATGTATAATAATGTAAATGTCTGATATTTTTAATAGGCATCGTGGTTCCCAGTAAAAAGTTCATTCAATCCCCAAATGGGTCATGATTCACAGGTGGAGAATTTCACACTAAAATGAAAAAAAGTTGTAAGTCCTATGAAATTTGCCCCTCACATCTTCTGGCTAAAATCAAGTCATATCCCACGTATATTTGATTTCATTATGTAACCAGATATTTTTCCTAATATCCACTTCTATACATGGGTCGTCTAAACTAGGACCACTATTTCTATGATTAAATCCCATGACCAAAGTAACTTGGAGAAGTGCATATTTCAGTGAAAGTTCATTGAGAAAAGCCAAGGCAAGAACTGAAATGAGACAAGATTCTGAAGGAAGAGTAGTTTATAGAGGTAATGGAGAAGTTCTTTTCTCCAGATTGTCCCTGTAGCTATGCTCAGCCAGTCTCCTTAGATAACTCTGAATCAGCACACATGTGGTGGCAATGATACAATGGGATGGGCCCTCCACCCACCAAACACTAATACAAATAAAGGGATCCACGCAGGCTGTTTTATAGCCTGTTATTAGGAGGGCATTTTCACAATTGGAGATCACACTTTTTCTCAGATGAGTCTAGTTGTGTTAAACAGGGATAAAACCAGAGATTACAGATCCTAACTAGTTTTCTGAATACTAATTTCATTTGAAGCAGTCATTTTAACCATAGTGCTAGACTCATATACTTGTCAGATAACTGACTTTTAATAATGCTATTAGTATTAAAGAGACTAACATATCAGTAACAAATTTCATTGCAGAATTTACAATTCATATACATGTAATATTTTTCAGTTTGAATATTAAATTTTGGTAGATTTTATACTTCTAAGAAAGGAAACTCCTAGGAACACTTAGCCTATCAAATCTCTATCAAGTTTTGAACTTTAACTAGCATAAGCCAAATGTTTGAGCAAATAGACTACCTACTTCAATAGAATCCAAACTTCTGTTTCTTGAAGACAGACAAGGAAATTCACATCAATAAAATCACAATCATGAAAACAGTGCATCCTCATCCTTATAACACTAAAAGACTTTATTGATCATAGATAAAAACAATGCAATGACTTTGTCTTAATTTGTAATCATGATTTCTAGTGCTAATGTTTTTGACCGTCAAATTAAAATGTATCTAACAGTCATCGTGTATATATTCAAAATGACTCAATTTGTAAGCAATTTTTCTACTATGTTTGGTCTCTATAACATCAAAGACACTGTCATGAAATTCTATTATCTCAAAAAACTCAAACCAGTTTGATGGTTTCATTCATGGTCTCCCAGCATTAAGCACTTTAGTCCTGTTCAGAAATCAGAATATAATCAAAGTCAAGGGAGATAGAAATTAATTGAGATAATATTCAAATCATTTCTGCAAAGAACACATAATTCTTGATAAAATTACCCCCCAATTAACTTCTGAACTTTTAGACACACCAGTGGCTGATTAAACATTTTTGTATCACTTAAGGTATTGTTCCATCAATATAAAATTATAATATTAAGCATCACTTTAGATGTACCATTATACAGAATTACTTCATGTATAGATACTAATGCACTGTAGCTAGACTACACAGAACTTTCTAATTCTTATATTTGAGATAATTATTCATCACTATAGACATTGCCACAAAATTTGATTTCAACCTAAATCTTTCCTAAGAAATTATTCTTTCTACTCCATATCTCAAAATGGAGAAAATTAGTATTCTTACTTTAGTAGAATATTATTATGCTAGAAAATGAAGAACACTTGAAGTCCAATTAAATTACTTTGAAAATACCATATAGGTAAAATATATGAGTTGTAAAGGTAAAGCCAGTGACTTTGACATCCAACTTCCACAGATGATTCTCTCAATATTCATTCTAAGCATTCTTTTTATAAAAAACCCATTATTCTAAGTTACCTAGTTCAAAGTCATCAGTGAGGAAGCATACACCCATTAACATTCTTTCAGTTGTGGAACTAAGGGAAACAAAATTGCTGGTCCTAGTGGAAAATCAGAATGCAATTACAGGCAAGGGAAAAGGAAATTAATATAAATTATATCTATATGTATATGACTATATATTCATAGAATATAATATAAATTCATGTATTACAACACAGCTGCTTCGAATCCTGACCCCAAATTCCACTTCCCTTCCAGCTCGTGACTACTGCGAGAGCAGATCACCAGCTTGTCTGCTCCTCTGGGATGCCACCCAGGTCTTTTGATGCATGCAGGACAACTAGTCAACTGACCCAATAGTCTGAAAGCCTCCCTGTAGTTTTGCTACACACATGGCAACAGACACCACAGTCTGCAGGCCTCTCAGGAGAACAGCTACAAGCAGGACAACAGCTTGACTACTCCTCTGAAGATCCAACAGTCTGAAAGCCTCACAGGAGATCTACTTCAGCCATGGCAACAAATCAGCAGCTTGTCTGCCCTTCTAAAGATACCACAATATGGAGGCTTCCCAAAGAGCCACTGCAGCTTGGGCAACAAGTTACTGGCATATATGCCCCTCAGCAGACCTCATAGTCTGAAGGACTCAGAGGAGGTCTGCTACATCCAGGGACACAGGCCAACAAGGAGATCAGCAGCAACCCTGGGAAACAAGAGGCATGAATCGGGCAGAGACACACAAACCAGTTAAAACCGGGAGTAACCAGATGGTAAGAGGAATGTGCAAGATCATAAGCAACAAAAACCAATATACTTTGGCATCATCAGAACCCAGTTCTCCCACAAAAGCAAGCCTCGTATACACTAACACACATGAAAATTAAGAAGCAGACCTAAAATCCTTTCTCATGAAGATAATAGAGTCCTTTAAGAAGGATATAAATAACTCACTGAAAGAAATACAGGAAAACATAGATAAACATGTAGAAGTCCTTAAAAAGGAAACAAATAAATCCCTTCAATAAATACAGGAAAACACAGTCAAATAGGTGACAGAATTGAACAAGACATTCCAAGACCTAAAAGTGGAAGTAGAAACAATAAAGAAAACACAAAAGGAGGCAACTCTTAAAATGGAAAACCTAGGAAAGAAGTGATGACTTACAGATGTAAACCTCAGCAACAGAATACAAGAGATTAGAAGAGAGACTCTCTGGTGTAGTCGATACCTTAGAAAATATTCCCACAACTGTCAAAGAATATTCAAAACATAAAACTTCCTAACCTAATTTATCCAGGAAATGCAGGACACAATGAAAAGATCAAATATAAGAACAATAGGAATAGAGGAGAGATAATATTCTCAGATCAAAGGATCTGAATATATCTTCAACAAAATCATAGAAGTAAACTTCCCCAACCTAAAGAAAGAGATGGCCAGAGACATACAAGAAGCCTATAGATTTACAAATAGATTGGATTGGACAAGAAAAGAAAATCCTCTCATCACATCATCAAAACAAAGAAAGACTATTAAAAGCTGCAAGGGAAAAGGGCCAAGTCATTTATAAAGGCAGACTTATTAGCATTACACCAGACTTCTCAACAGAGACCCTTAAAGCAAGAAGAGCCTGGACAGATGTAATACGCACCCTAAGAGAACACAAATGCCAGCCCAGACTACTATGGCCAGCAAAACTCTCAATCAACATAGATAGAGAAACCAAAATATCCTAGAACAAAACCAAATTCAAATAATATGTATCTACCAGTCCAGCCCTACAGAGGATTCTAGAAGGAAAACTCCAATACAAGGAGGATACCTATACCAAAGGGGGAAAAAACCCAAGATATTAACCATCTCTCAACAGAGCCAAAAAACAAAGAGAATCACATGCACACAATGCCAACTACAACAACAAACATAACAAGAATTAACAATCACCTATCTTTCATATCTCTCAATATCAATGGACTCAATCTGCTATAAAAAGACATAAGCTAATAGACTGGATACACCATCAGGATCTAGCACATTGCTGTGTACAAGGAATACAACTCAATAACAAAGACAGGCACTTCCTCAGAGTAAAAGGCTGGAAAAACTTCTTATGAGCAAATGGTAAGAAGAAACAAACTGAAGTTTCCATTCTAATATCCTACTATCCAATAAAGTAGATTTTAACCCAAAAGTTATCAAGAAAGATCAGGAAGAAAACTTTATATTTATCAAAGGAAAAATACACCACGAGAAGTCTCAATTCTGAGCCTCTATGCCCCAAATGCAAGGGCACCAACATTTACAAAACAAACTTTACTAAAGCTCAAAGCAAACATAGAATCCTACACAATAATAGTGGGTGACTTTAACACCCTTCTTTCACTAATAGACAGAGACACAGTGAAACTAATAGAGGCTATGAACCAAATGGATTTAACAGAATCTACAGAACATATTACTCTACAACAAAAGAATATAACTTCTTCTCAACATCTCATGGTACCTTCTCCAAAACTGAGCATTTCATTGGATATAAAACAAGCTTCAGTTGATAGAAGAAGAATGAAATATTTCCGTGCATCCTATCAGATGATCAGGGACAAAGTCTGGTCTTCAATAGCAAGAAAAATAGAAAACCTGTATACCCATTGAAACTGAACAACACTCTACTAAGTGATAACTTGGTCAGGGAAGAAATAAAAAAAAAGAAATTAAAGACTTCCTGGAATTCAATGAAAATGACATCACAGTATACCCAAACTGATGGGATAAAATACAATACCAGTTCATGTTAAAAGTATTGGAGAGATCAGGAATTCAAGGTCCATACCTAAACACAATAAAAGCAATATACAGCAAAGCAACAGCAAATATCAAATTAAATGGAGACATACTTGAAGCAATACCACTAAAATTAGTGAAAAGACAAGGATGTCCACTCTCCCCCTCTCTATTCAATATAATACTACAAGTTCTAACTAGAGTGATAAGGAAACAAAAGGAGGTCAAGGAGATACAAATTAGCAAAGAAGAAGAAGAAAAGGTATCACTATTTGAAGATAATATGATAATATATATGTTACCACAAAAATTCTACCAGAAAACTTCTACTGCTACTAAACAACTTCAGCAACATGGCTGGAAATAAATTCACTCAAATAAATCAGTAGTCTTCCTTTATACAAATGATAAATGGGATGAGAAAGAAATTAGAGAAATTTGTTCACAATAGTAACAAATCATATACAACATCTTGGGCAACTCTAAGCAAACATGTGAAAGATCTGTATGTCAAGACTTCAAGTCTCTCAAGAAAGAAATTGAAGACCTGAGAAAATGGAGAGATCTCCCGTGCTCATGAATTGGTAGAATTAACATATTAAAAATGACCATTCTACTGAAAGAAATCTAGAGATTCAACACAGTCCCCCTCAACATCTCAAAATTGCAACACAATTGTTTAAAGATATGGAAAGAGAAATTCTCAAATTCATCTGGAAGATCAAAAATCCCAGAATAGCAAAAAATTCTTAACAACAAAAGAACATCTGGGGGAATCAGCTTTCCCGACCTCAAGCTATCCTACAGAGCTATAGTGATAAAAACTGGGTGGTATTGGTACAGTGACAGACAGATTGATCAATAAAACAGAATTGAAGACCCAGAAATAAAGTCACACACTTACAGACACTTGATCTTTGAAAAATAATCCAAAAATATACAATGGAAAAAATAAAGTATCTTCAATAAATGGTCCTGATCTAAGTGGCAGTATGTATGTAGAAAAATGAAAATAGATCCATATTTGTCACCTTACATAAAGCTCAAGTCCAAATGGGTTAAGGATCTCAAAATAAAACCAAACACACTAAATCTAATAGAAGAGGAAGTGGAAAAGAGCCTTGAACTCATAGGCACAGGGGGAATTCATAAACAGAACTCCAATGGCTCAGGCTCTAAGATCAAGAATTGTTGAATGAGACCTTTTGAAACTGGAAACTTTCTGTTAGGTAAAGGACATAGTCAATAGGACAAACTGGTTACCTACATTTTCGAATAAAATCATTATTAATACCACATCTGATAGAGGGCTTATATCCAAAATATAAAAAGAAGTCAAGAAGCTAATCAGCAACAAACCAAACAACCCAATCAAAAAATTGGAGATAGAACTAAATTGAGAATTCATAGCAGAGGAATATCGAAAGACTGAGATGCACTTAAAGAAATCTTCAAAGTCTGTAGTGATCAGGGAAATGCAAATTAAAGTGACCATGAGATCCCTTCCACCTTCCACCAATTAGGTTGGCTAAGATCAAAAACTTGTGTGACAGCACATGCTTCCAAGGATGTGGAGAAAGAGAAACACTCTTCCATTCCTGGTGGGATTGCAAACTGTTAAAATCATTCTGAAAATCAATCTCAGAAATTGATTCCAATCAATCCTCAGAAAATTGGAAATAGATCTACCTGAAGACCCAGCTATACCACTCTTTGGCATATACCCAAAAGATGCCCCACCATGCCACAGGGGCACGTGTTCCTCTATGTTCATAGCAGCCTTATTTGTGATAGCCAGAAGCTGGAAACAACCTAGATGTCCCGCAGATGAAGAATGGATACAGAAAATGTGGTTCATTTACACAATGGAATACTATTCAGCTATTAAAATTGAGGACATTATGAGTTTTTCAGGTAAATGGATGGAAGTAGAAAATATCATCCTGAGTGAGTTAATTCAGACCCAAAAGGACTTGCAAGGTATGTACTAACTAATAAGTGGATATTAGCCAAAATGTGCAGAATACCCAGGACACAACTCACAGGACTCAAGAAGATTAACAAGCCAAAGGACCCAAGTGATGATGCTCCATTTTCACTTGGTAGGGAAAAGAAAACATTCATGGTGGGCAGAAGAAAGGAGGGACCTATGTGGGAGAGGGTACAGGGAGAGAAAGGGGGAATAATATCAGGTATTGGGGGGAACAAGACTGAAGCCCTCAGGGTCCACAAAAAGAATGGAAAAAGAAACCTCAGGAGTTAGGAGGTGGACGGACCCTTTAGAATGTATGAGATACCTAGGAGGTGAGAGACTCTAGGACCCAAAGGGAGAGACCTTGGATGGAGTGCTCTACATTGGGTAGGGGGAACTTAGAGTATCCATCTCCACTGAAGACACAGGACATCAAGTGGAGAGATAGGGTTGCCATCCCTCAGTCAAAAGCTCTGACTCAGAATTGTTTCTGTCTGAAGGAACTGCTGGGACAAAAATGGAGAAGAGAACAAGAGAAAAGAGGTGCAGTAACAGGCTTAAATTAAGATGCAGCTCAAGGGGATGCCCGGGACCCTGACACTTTACTGATTCTGTGGTGTGATTGTATACATGAACCTAGATCTCTTTCCTCTCAGAGGCTCAACAAGTAGCTGAAAGAGTCAGATATAGATACTAGCACCCAACCAATGTTTGGAAGTCTGGAAGCTCTGTGATTGAATTGAAGAAAAGTTGGAAGATGATGATGAGGAGTGCAGCCCCATGGGAAGACCAGCAGTCTCAGTTGACCTGGAGCCCTGAAATCTCTCACACACTGAGCCTCCAACCAGGCAGTAAACACCAGCAGATAGGAGGCCCCCAACACATAGACAGCAAATGACTGCCTGGGATGTCCTCAGTGAGAGAAGATGCACTTAACCTTTGAGGACCAAGGGAGTGGGGAGGCCTGATGAGGTAGGGGTGGGTGGGGCGACTTTCTCTTGAAGGCGGGGTAGTGAGGGGAGGAGGTATGAGATTGGAAGCAGTCAGGGGGCAGACTGGGAGGGGGCTGAATTCTAGACTGTAAAAGAGGACTAAAGAATTTTAAAAAGTAAAAATAAACATGTGGAGCAATAGATAAATATTAAGAAATAATTAACTATAAAACATAAGTTTCAGTTGTATTGATGTGAAATAAAGGATATTCCATTTGCATAATACCAAAATATGGGAAAATTTTCTGGTTTCATCATGAGGCATAGTATCTTCTACAGCAAGGGTAGAACAAGGGTACTGTAAGGAGTGTAACACAAGAAAAAAACCATCAATTAACCCTGGAACAGTTTTATCAGTACCTAATTTGGATTCTTCAGAGGTGTGTTAAAATGATTGCTAATTTTAAGGATTGGGGTATTACCAGAAATGGGTCACATATCAGATTGACAAGTGATGATTTCATTTGCACAGTATAAAATGAACATCACAAGATATTAAAAATAGGTCATAATTTGCCATGCTTTATGCATTAATACTAGACAACATTTCTGAGACCACTGGGATTGATCCTTCACAACCACAGTTGAGCTCTCTGGAGTACAGTTCCACTCACAGTAACACTATTGAATCCAGATACTCCACAGCCAAATGCAGAACCTTACTACTCTGAACCAGCACAGGGCTGGTGGAACAAGGACAAGTGGATGGGCTCCTCCCCATCACACACTAATATACAAAAAAGCCATACAAGGTTGTTTATAGCCTGTTATGATTAGGGCATTTTCTAAATTGAGGTTCCCTATTATTACATAGTACTAGTTTGTGTCAAACAGGCATCAGCTACTGATTATTGATCCTGGGTAGTTTTCTGAATACTAACTTCATTAGAGCCATTTGTTTGCCCAAAATCTCATGGTTATTTACACTTCAGACTCATTTGAATCACAATAATGTTACGAGTATCAAAGAGGATCGTATATCAGCAATAACTACTATTCCACAACTTATAATACACATTCACGGAAAGTTCCTTTCAGTGGAAATTCTAAATTTTCTTAGATTTTATACTTCTAACAAGGTAAACTCCAAGGAATACTCACTCCATCATGTCTCCATCTAGCATAATTAGCTTAAGTTAATGACAGGCCAAATACATTACCTACTTTAATAGTATCAAGACCAATTTTTCATGAAGATAGACAATGAAATCCACATCAATAAGTTCACAGTCATAAAATGGTAGTTGTTTATAATATTTCAAGACTTTAGTAACCATAGCTAAATAAATCTTAAGATTCTTGATTTGACTTCATTTCTAAATGCAATTTCTAATGTTACTGATTTTTACTGATTTAAATATATTGAAGAATCACAATTTGAAAATCCAAAATGACTCAATACCTAATTCTACTAATATCGGTCTCTGGAGTATCAAAAACAATGTCACTAGATATTTGTTTGTTTTTCAGAAACTTTAAGCTTATCTTAACGTTTGCATTTCTCAGACTCTTCAAAAATGCAAGATGCTCCGAGTGGAAAACAAGAATGTATTTAGAGGCAATGGAGAAGGAAATTAATTGGGATGCTTTTCAAAAGTATTTTTTTAAATAGTCCTCATTGAAGAAGTTACCCAAGATTGATTCATGAATTTAAGACATGCCAGAGAGTCACTGAGCCTTTTCTTGAGACATTTATCCACAAATATAAATTTATAATTCTAAGAACTACTTTTGGTGTAACAATATAGAGAAATACTCCTGTGCAAATACTGATACACTGTTTAGACTACATAGAACTCCAGAGAACTGTCCATCATTACAGCCATTGCCACAACATTGATTTAAACCTGAATCTCTGCAAAGAAATTACTCTTTCTATCCTCTATCCCACAATGGAGAAAATCAGTTTTTCTCATATGGTGGAAAATTACTATGCTTAAAAATAATGAAATTATGAAATTTAATTAAAACTCATTGAAAGAGCCATTTAAGTAGAATATGTGAGTTGTTTGGATAACAACAGTGACTTAGGGATTCAATTTCAGCAGATGGTCCCCTCAATAAACTTCCTACAAATTCCTTTTTACCCAAAACACTATTCTCAGTAACCTGCACTAAGGATATTGGATCCAAAGTGCACACATATTAAAAACTGAGCAAATGTCTAAAATATGAAGGATAACGATAACAGTAAAGTAAGATGAAATAAAAACACATACATACAGAACAGAAAACATGAAAACAAAGTGGGAAAAGAAATAGGCAATCAAAAAAAAGAAAGAAAGAAAGAAAGAAAGAAAAAGATTTAGACAGAAGGAAAAACCTATTTTCATATACAGAAATTCCATGCCAACCAAAAACTGAAAATTATGATATTAAGTAAAATATCTGTAAGGTAGGAAAAGACACCCAGACTGAAATTCATGCGACAAAACCTCTACAACAATGGCGCTGAGTTAGCTTTGTTTTGCTATCTTTTAGTGTGGTTTGTATAAAGAATGAAATTACATTAGTGTAGACTATATTTTCCTTTGTGAATAGTTATCAATTGGAGTGATCTTCTGGGTTGATGGAAAGGTTTGTGTGCACTTCTCGTATCAGACTGGAAGCACCATGGCAAGTGCAGTCTATGTGTATGCAGTCACAGTATCCGTGAGTTCATACTTACAAAGGACTTAAGTAACTGCTGTAACAATGGACTCATCTGTTGTGCCATTACACCTACAAAACATAAAATGATTGTGTGAGAACACTAGTCCTGATAATCCTACAGTCTAAGGCTTTTACAAAGAACAAAGCATATCATTACAACACCAAAATCTACCATTTTAACTTTTATTTCATGGCTAACATTTTTGTTTGCCAATTTTAATATGAGTAAACTGATTTGAATCAAAAGTTAAGAAGGAATGTACTCCCTAATTTCTTTCCCTATAATTTTCCATACACAATATTCAGAATGTCCTTTCAATGAGAAGTAAATGACAATATGATTAAAAGACATAAAGAGGTGGAAATTTATCTTTGGAATAGATTGCAGGATTATATTTTTTAGTCACTGCTGTCATGTTGAACACTAAAGTTTTCAGTCCTTCAGATACATATACTAAATCTCTCTCTTTTGCCACACTTCCAACAATTCTGGTTCTTGTTGATCAAAAACACCAGAATAATCTGAGACCTTTCAGAGGCAACACCTTAGTCATCCAGTCCATTCCCACCAAGGAACTTCACATCAGGCTGATGAAAACTGATATACACCCAGACTAGCATCACTACAGGCTAACTTACTCTCTTCTTCCTCATTTGCAAAAATGTTGAAAACTATATATATCTTTCTGTTGGAAAAGTGAGAATGCAAGTTTATGTCATGAGGAAAGTTTGAAATGTTACTGATCTGTCATAAGGTGACCAGTTTAGTTGACTCTAAGTCAAATAAATCATTCATGAGACTCTGGGACCAGTGCCAGCAAGGCTCCTGCTGTTAATGCCATTGTCTTTTGTTCCAAACTTCCATTCACCAAATGTACCATACCAAATCACCAACTTCCAAAATGTTCCTGTCTCCTTTCAAAATAATTTGTGTCAGCACCTGACCATGTTTAATGAGCTTATTGATTGAAAAATTCTATGTGAAGAAAGTATTAAGAATTGCACCCCCGGATCTTGAACTTACTGTATCATGTGTTGTTTTCAACTTCAAACAGAACTTTAAACAACAATATTACTTCTCATCATTTTGTCAGTGTCAATTCAAACAACATAGACACTATCACTGTCAGAATAATGGGGCTGTTTAAAAGTATAAACCAAGAGCCACAGTAATGGATCTTTATTAAGAGCGTTGACACCTGTCACAGACATCTCAACTAACTGACATGACGGCTCTTAAGGAACTTAGAACTCCAAACCCACAGGATCCTAGACCTTTTCTGGCATCTATGCATACTGCCTAGAAATGATGCATAAACACATGAAAGTAAAACACTCATAAAACTAAAATACTTTTGAAAGTATAGAGCAATAATATAAGACTTGTCCACTTTTATCTTAAATTGTCACCGTGGAACTTACAAGCTGAGATACAGACAGCTGTTCCACTGTACAAACCTTGCTTTATCATGTTGTGAAACTGGAGTCTCACTTTATCTAACAAATCCCCTGTTATTTGTTTGCCTTGTATATATGCAGAAGTTAAGATGTTTTACAACTAGAGATTTCCCAGTAAACTTAAATTGTCTATTCAGACAAAATGTGTGAGAATGTGAAGCTGTAGACCCATGGGAAATAGTTCTGGAGCAGGATAGTTGTTGAAGTGTTTCCTACACCTGGAAATCTCTTGTTGAGACTGGAAGGAGTAGGATGAACGTCCCCGTTTCCTCATTTTTATGTTCTTTAATATATAATGTGCTAAGCACAAACTGAATACATCATTCAAAGAAAAAGCTAAAGCTTCTGGTCTAATATTCACATAAACTTCTGGATCTTTGTACTGTTTTATAAAATCTGTGTCTTACATTCACTGCATTTATAGTTCCCAGGAAAATATAAAAGTTGCTATCTTCTTTCACTTAGAATCCAGAACATCACATGTTCTATCTCAGTAGATATCCACAAAATGATAAAGAATACAGAAGAAGGACATCTTTTAGTTCTTCTTAGGACTAGAAAACAATATAAGATTACTGAACCATTACTGTCCTGTCCACCACTAAAGTATCTGACACTGCATACACCCTACGCTTGTTTCCACTTCCACCGACTCTAGATCATTAGTGATCTGGGAAACAGATTAAATCCTGAGTATTCAGAGGTAACATGATTCACTTGGTCAATTTTATAAGGACAGAAGATATTGACAATTATAACAATTTAGACTATTTAGTGTCATAAGCCATCTCCTCTACAAGAACATTCATTGTTCTTTTTTCCATTAATAAAATGGAAAAATAGCTAGCTCCTTAGGATATACATATATATCATGCATATCATACACATATACATATATGCATATCATACACATCATGCGCATACACATGTAAGAACATTCAAATTTGTGAGACAACACTTTGATTTTTTTCTTTCCTATATATGTACTCAGTTTAGTTGAATTCATGTGATGTGCATAGCACCTGAAACCCAGGTATCCAACACAAGTACTTCATTGTTAGCACATTAAAATTCTCATTCACGGCCAGGCAGTGGTGGCACATGCCTTTAATACCAGCACTTGGGAGGCAGAGGCAGGCGGATTTCTGAGTTCAAGGCCAGCCTGGTCTACAGAGTGAGTTCCAGGACAGCCAGGGCTACACAGAGAAACCCTGTCTCCAAAACAACAGCAACAACGAAAAAAATTCTCATTCACTTAAAATGCTGTGAAATGACCTATTTCTATGATAGTCACATAACTTACATTATTGTCTGGGGAAATATTAAGTTGGCTACAAAATATAATTAAGAGACCTTAACAAATCTATGTAGAAGTATTTTCAGATTCATTTATGCACTTTATTAGCAAGGACTTCTTACATTTGAACATGGGCTACTTTCAAAATATGACTTCTAAACTAGAAATTTTAGAATAACTTTTAGCTCTCTTCATCCTCCAGGAATGGGAAATGTTTATTGTTATTTCACTATCAAAGTAATGATATGTCTTACAATTTTAAATCAACATATACTATAAAGTCCTTTTGAATTACAAGACAATTTAAATCATTAGCACCTAGTTCACTGCTCCCAGATTTTACTTTACCATTTCTGTAATATATAAGGCTCATTTGTCTAGCATTTCTTTAATCACCCTGTTTAACCTGGTCAAGCCATCTGCAGAAGAAAAAATTATTGTCAATTGGAAAAACCTCAATAAACTTAAATTCATCTGCTTATCCTAAAATTAAGTATCCTAAACTCATAATCCTTGATCACAGCATCTATACTACAGCTTACTAAGGCGTTTGTTACCAAATTGATTTGACAACAAAGTCATAATAAAGTTTCACTTCAAACTCCGTTCCCCACCCTTTACAGATCTAAAACTGCACTAATAAAATCAAATGTTGTTCAATAAGAAAGAGACTAAAATAAGATACCCAAACCTAAAATAAAATACTCAATCCTTCCTACTCAATAACAAATGTGACTTCTCCATAAAATATATTCTTAAGTTTGTTTATCGTATCAGTAACTGAGATCAGGTACGGTTCCTGTCATATCATTGTAACTGGTATCACGTTTGTTTCTGCTATTCGAAATTATGATTTGAGACAGACTTCTCCTTCCAAATGCATGAATCCCGGTCTCTGCTTTTCAGAAGCATACAAATCTCTGATTGTTGTTTAGAGCTGATATCCACATGTTCATTCTCGTTTCTCACATTTAGCTCACCTGAAGAATGTAAATGCGTGTTATAGGGGACAGTGAGAATATTCCAGAACTCATAATATTTTATGCACAAATAGTTTATTTATATCACTTTAAATAAATTTCTCACATAAAAGAACAATAGAACTAAAACACTAAGTATTGAAGCACCAGTATATGCAATTATGAAAAAGAAAAAACTCTTGTATCTGTTTTCTCACCTTTACAAATGATAAAAAGTGCCACAACAAAGTACAGAAAAAGCAGCTTCATGGTGATGATTTCAGACCAGAGAAAGAGCCTGATAATCTGGAGAATCAGGCCCTGCAAGGAACCTATAGCTTACCCGTTTATACTGTCTCTTGGCACCGCTCTGGACTTCAGGTGGTGTGCTGAGGATGGTGATGACAAGTTTCATAAACACTATCATATGTTGAAGACAGAATACAAGTATCTATCATCTCAGTGATGTTTTTATAATGTCCTTTATAATTGCTCTTAATTTAGTTCATGCCAAATCTTTAAAATTCCTATTTTCCATGCTCTGTAAACAGAAAACCCTGGAGCTAAATATTTCAGAATTAAAAATCAAATGATTCAATAGCAAGGCTTGGTATGTTCTTTTCAATAATAGCCAAATTTTTGATATCTCAAAGAAAATAACCATTATGATTAAGTACTATTATGGTTGGTTCTTTAGCCCAATATATTATGAATAGCACCAACCTTCAAATGCTACCACCACCAACAAAAAAATCATAAATCAGAAAAGTGTAATATTTATTTCTTGAGACACTATATATTTGTCATACAAAAATAGACGTTAACACACTAAAGTATATTCACGTATCATTGTTACAGTGAAAGCAATTAGATGTAATAAATGCAGGTGAAGTATAACTATTTCGCCACAACATAGCTAATTAGAAAGAAGTAAGATAACTAAATAACAAATTTTCAGTAAAGAAAACATGAAAAGTAACATATACATTTACATAGACATATACATTTATATATACTTATATAACAATCTTATACTCTTATACAATCTTATACAATTATAATTGTATCAAAATGTCAGCTTTCTCTGTGGTTCTCTGCCTGCCACAGTATCTTCACATACAGTGAACTCCTCCAACTATATGTCTAGGGAATCATTCCATTTTCTTTACATTCCATTCCCTTAAAAGTCTTCCTTGCCTGGCTTCCTGACTTAGAGGTCACATAGTATACTAAGTTTACTATTCTAGTTTTACAGTATTTTATACAATACAATTATGTATAATATTTTAAAACATTGCATACATTTATACTATATAATATGAAAATATATATTACTTTACAATAGGACAAAATGTACCATTAGAACATACATGGCAATAGAGATAGAGACCGAGGTCAAGACAGAGATGGAGGTGCAGAAAGATAAGGAGATGGAGATAAAGAAAGAGATAATTATTGTGATGAGAAAGGTAGATATCGGTATGGATTCCATTGTGGATTCAGATATGGATATGCATATAGGTATAGATGGTATGGATAGATGAATCTACATATAATTGAGGACATGAGAAAAGGGGTTAGAATTATGAGTAAAATTACATATAAAATGCCATTTAGGAGAAAATATTTGTTGAAAATTTATGTTAGAGTATAGAAGTAAGATACCTTTTTGTTATTAGTAGAGAGGCAGAAAGCAAGCATATGTCATGGTTTCAAGTGAATTTGAACAGTGAAAAGAATACTGTATAGATGTTACTCTGACATATGCTTTCTCCCAATACCAGTTGCTCTCAAGAAATCATTAACATAGCTAAAAGATAATGAAATGACTTTTGGCCTTAGCAAATCGAAAAACTTTGAGGAAAGGATAAGAGTACTAACTTACATTTTATTTTTTACATTGTAAGGATTTCTGAATTACTTAGAGTAAACTGAATAAAAAAGATCTTTCTTCTCTGATACTCAACTGACATTGTTTCAAAAGGGGATAAAGTCTCAAAGGTACAACGGTCTTAACATTTCTTTCTTTTCAAGTTAATGCATATATTGAAAGCTCTGTGAGTTAACCTTGTAGTTCTGGGATTTAGAGCTTGTGTAGAAATGGACATTAGAGCATTGGAAGAGAGTAATCTCCAAGCAAGCAAATAAATAATGATGGACTTAATAGATTCCATGTGAATGTGGTATCCACTTGATAACCCAACACATGTAAAACAAACATAGAGGAAACTAGAACAAGTTACCCAATGCAGGAGTCAGCAGAGAGACTAGTGTGAGTGAATATGGGATAGCATGAACAGGGAACGCTTCCAATATCAACATTTTTCCTCCAGACACACAAGTACAAGTACATGTACAGAAATCAAAGAATTGCTGACATTTTCTCCAGGGAGCTGAGATTTATCACAGCTTGTTAGATCCAGAAAAAAATACCAGGAAACTCAGGGTAGAATACCTTTTTTTTTTTTAAACTTTTATCACATTATGATGAGAAAAGTTACATGATTTCAATTTATCTGAATTTGTTAACATTTAAAAACATATTTTAAGGAAATAGAATTAAATCACATTCTTGTTTCCCTTTTGTACCCCAATTCCTCCCAGAGACCCCCCTTCAACACCTACAATATCTTTTTTGTCATATTCCTTAAAATTTATAAAATATTATAACAATACAAATAAGTATTATAAAAGTTGTTTGATATAAAACAACAATCAATTTAAGTCTTGTGTAGATGCTCATCTACAGCAATAGTGAAAATACATTTTCCTCAATATAAATTTTAAATAACTCCAAACATATTAACTGTATACTTTAAAATAATACATTACTACTGGTATTTTCCTAAATGAACATAAATATATAAAGTCTTTTTGTTTGTTTTGTATTTAGTAGAGTTTAAAATCTTGGCTCTTACTGTGGTACAAGCCCAAAATAAGAACAATTTTTAGACATTGGATTTCATTGTAATAAGGCTATACTTCAATGACCCTCACATCACCAAAGGATTTTATCTCCATCTTAGCTAAGCTGGGAGTTGATAGTTCTGCTGCACCAAGAAATGAATTGTAGGCTCAATTTTTGGATACAGACTTCCTGCTATGGTCAAAGCTATTTGACTTGAGTGAGTGACTTTATTCTCAGCCCACTGAGAACAGGTTATGTTCATTTAAGAAATGGTGTAGGTATTAAGATGGTCTATCCATAAAGTCATTCACCAACTGTTTCAATGAACAATGGTTCGGCTTCGAGGATGGCACGGACATTGGGTGAGGGTAAGAATTTGGTTCATTAGCTGTGATAATTTGGAAAAGCATTCATCTTAAAGAAAGAGTTACTTATAAAGTCCTCTTCTTCAAACTTGATACAAGAGTTACAAAAGTCAGGCAAAGCATTCAGTCTCACTCTTTGTTGTTCTCTTACAAGCAACCTCCCTAGTTAATGATCTATGTTTCTTTTGGGTATATAACTGCTTTTGAAGTATATAAGCTGTTCTGAAAACCATAGTATAGTGTAAAGACATGAAATAAACAATACTACTAATAGAGAGGCTGAGACAGGAGAAGCGAGATTTCAAGACCCTTGTGTTGTAAACAGCAAGACACTGTCACAAACAAGCTGAAAGTGTACATAGATTGTACAATGTTGGACCTATTTCTCCAATTACCAAATTAGAGAGACCATTGGATGACAATCAACAAATTTCTAATTCCTCATATTACTGGATTTCAATTGATTAGGATATGTTGGCAATATTAATTTTCATATTAAGATGTTAAAAATTGTAATTGTCACTTCCTGTTGTTTTTATTGTAAGAGGTGGAATTAGGTTTGTGTGGATTTGTTGAAAGATTACCTTCTTGCTTCTTCTGGGGTGTAGTTTTGCTTATGTTGATGTTTTCAATCTATTATCCTTTGTAGGGCTGGATTTGTGGAAACATATTGTGTAAATTTTGTTTTGTCATGGAATATCTTGTTTTCTCCATCTAGGGTAATTGAGAGTTTTGCTGGATATAGTAGCCTGGGCTGGCATTTGTGTTCTTGTAGGGTCTGTATGACATCTGCCCAGGATCTTCTAGCTTTCATAGTCTCTGGTGAGAAGTCTGGTGTAATTCTGATAGGCCTGCCTTTATATGTTACTTGACCTTTTTCCCTTACTGCTTTTAAAATTCTTTCTTTGTTTAGTGCATTTGGTGTTTTTATTATTATGTGATGGGAGGAATTTCTTTTCTGGTCCAGTCTATTTGGGGTTTTGTAGGCTTCATGTATGTTCATGGGCATCTCTTTCTTTAGGTTAGGAAAGTTTTCTTCTATAATTTTGTTGAAGATATTTGCTGGCCCATTACATTGGGAATCTTCACTCTCTTCTCTACCTATTATCCTTAGGTTTGGTCTTCTCATTGCATCCTGGATTTCATGAATGTTTTGGGTTAGGAGCTTTTTGCTTTCTGCATTTTCTTTGACTGTTGTGTCAATGTTTTCTATGGTGTCTTCTGCCTCTGAGATTCTCTCTTCTATCTCTTGTATTCTGTTGGTGATGTTTGCATCTATGATTCCTGATTTCTTCCCTAGGTTTTGTATAGCCAGGGTTGTCTCTCTTTCTGTTTTCTTTATCATTTCTATTTCCATTTTTAGATTCTGGATGTGTTTGCTCATTTCCTTCACCTGTTTGATTGTGTTTTCCTGAAGATCTTTAAGGAATTTTTGTGTTTCCTCTTGAAGAGCTTCTAGCTGTTTACCTGTGTTCTCTTGTATTTCTTTGAGGGTGCTGTTTACGTCTTTCTTAAAGTCCTTTATCATCACCATGAGAAGTGATTTTATATCCGAATCTTGCTTTTCTGGTGTAATGGTGTGTCCAGGACTTGCTATGGTGGGAGAATTAGGTTCTGATGATGCCAAGTGACCTTGGTTTGTGTTGTTTATTTTCTTACCCTTGCCCCCCGCCATCTGGATATCTCTAGTGCTACCTGCCCTTGCTAAATCTGACTGAAGCCTGTCCTTCCTGTGATCCTGGTTGTGTCAGAACTCCTCAGAGTCAAGCTGTCTCTGTGATCCTGTGACTCTGGGATCCTGTGATCCTGGGCTTGTTGGGTCACCTGGGAGTGGAGCGTCCTCTAGGTGTTGTGGGACTGGCTGTGGAGCCTGGGCCCAAGGTCTGCTCTGGACACCAGCCCAGACAGACTGGAAGGAACCAGAATTACTGGGCTGGTGGAGTTCCTGTGTGCTTGGTCCCGCTGGTCCCAGTTACTCCCAGTGTTGGGACAGATGTTGGTACCTCCTCACCTCTGATCCTGGGTGTGTCAGAGGGCCTGGGAGTGGAGCTTCCTCTGGGTGTTGTGGGACTGGCTGCAGAGCTTGCACCTAAGGTCTGCTCTTGGACACCAGCCAGAATATCTTGAATAATGAAAGGGGTCATGAATTGGAAATATAGAATAAGGAAAATTCAGTTATTAAATGTTTTATTAGACAAAGTCAAGTACAATTTTAATTATACTAAGTGTTAAATATGACATACAATTTTCTGTCTTTCTGATCTATTGGTATCTCTCCATATTCTAATTTCTTTCATATTTCCCTACACCCCTCTCCAATTGCAGTACAACCTTAACTGTTTTAACTTCTGGTATCAACCATTATCATTGTAACATGATCTATACTCTCTTTCTGTCAGCTCTGCTTTCTGGATTGAACCCCAAACCTCCCTTTATGTGACTTCTTACTTGTAGTATATGAACTTAAAAGATCATCAGACACATCTCTTTCTTTCTCCCTTTGATTGAGCACTTTCTTTCCCTATTTTCTCCTCCAATATACAACTTCCTTCCCATTATTTCTCAGTTAAGGACATTATTTTTAATTTAAATGAATTACAACCTGAAAACAACAAATTCTCATCCTAACAAACGTAGTTCTCTTGGCATTTTCCTCTAATGTACCTGACTTCTTAACTCAGATGAACTCTTGCACTGACATGAGATTTACAGGCAAAATTATTGTGCAAAGGAGTCATTTCTTAGCACTGAAGCGTTTAAATGTGATTATTTGTCCTAACTCCAAAGTATTCAGTTCACATTATTTCTACCTATTGTGATTTTTACTCTTAATGGCTTAACTTCACAATAGTACTGCCTATGCTTATTAATCTCTGTGCCTGACTTCGGGAGAAAATGAAAGGTGTCTACAATAAAAAAGTTATGACATTGAAGAAAGAAATTGAAGAAAACATTAGAAAATGAATAACACATGTATGCTCATGTATTCAAATAATATATCCCTTTTAACTGTCAATTCTAACATAAGCAAAAATCTAATCTAGTCAATGAAATAACATTGAATGACCAAGATCCTTGCTCAGTTTTAAAGAAAGTTTTAAGATTGTTTACACGAAGTGCTTGTAGTATTTAAGTTAGAGCTAAAAACTGACAAGTTGGACTGAATGATAGTAAATAATAGGAGACAGAGGCAGGGGGATTTCTCAGTTCGAGGACAGCCTGGTCTACAGAGTGAGTTCCAGGACAGCCAGGGCTACACAGAGAAACCCTGTCTCAGAAAAAGAAAAAAAAAACTCTCAGATATGGAGCTGTAATCTTCCTGTTTACATTACTTAAGACCATGAGAACTATAAAAACAAGAGTCCACAGTGTTTGCTGGGTGGTGGTGGCGCACGCCTTTAATCCCAGCACTTCGGAGGCAGAGGCAGGTAGATTTCTGAGCTTGAGGCCAGCCTGTTCTACAGAGTGAGTTCTGGGACAGCCAGAGCTATACAGAGAAACCTTGTCTCAAAAAACAAAACAAAACAAAAAAGTAAATAACTTCTTTCTAGCAAGAAATCTGTCAGTTAATGAAGTGTCATCCCACAAAACATGAAAAACTAAGGGAGTATATGTATGTGTGTTTGTGTGTAAAAGGAACAGATTTTAAAACAAATGCATAACAAAACAAAATAATATTTTAAAGACATTTTAATGAACAAATAGGATGTTTCCATCAGACATGGTTTCTTGCATGAAAATCTCAGTGCCAAGAAATTCTGTGAAACTTACTGGTCAAGGAAGTCACAACAAAACAACAAAGTATCCTGTGAAACCTAAACATTTCTACATTCCACAGCCAACACCCATACAGCATACCTCTCTCCCAGGACATCTGAACAGGGAGACAGGAGGTCTACACTAACTAGAGATAACACTGCCTACCTTCCAGAAAACCTGCACTAATCTAGATCACATAACTCTATCTTCAAGGAGGCATGCTCCAGTCCAAGATACCCAACATGGCTAACTCTGGAGATTACCAGATGGAGAAAGGCAACCCACAGATGCCCATGTAATCTGGAACCATCAGAACCCAGTTCTTCTACCATAGCAAGCCCTGGATATGCTAACACACCTGAAAAGGAAGATTCTGACATAAAAACCAATCTCAGGAAGATAATAGAGGCCTTTAGGAGGATATAAACACCTCTTTTTAAAAAATGTAGGATAACACAGGCAAACAGGTAAAAATGCTTAATAAGGAAACAAATAAAACCCTTAATACAGGAAAATACAAGCAAACAGGTGAAGGAATTGAAAAAAAAATGGTCCACAAGCTAAAAATGCAAATAGAAACAATAAAGAAATCACAAATGAAGGTTACCATGGAGATGGTAAACCTAGGAAAGAGATCAGGAACTACAGATACCAGCGTCACTAACAGAAAATAAGAGAATGGAGAGCAAATCTCAAGCAGAGACAATATGGACAAATTGGTCAAAGAAAATTGTTCCTAAGCTAAAGCATCCAGAAAACTTAGGATACACTGGAAGGACCAAACCTAAGAATAATAGGAACAGAAGAGGTGAAGATTACCAACTCAAAAGGCCAAAAATATCTTAAACAAAGTCATAGGAGAAAATTTGCTTAATCTAAAGAAGTAGCTAGCCATACATGTACAAGACCAAAATAATTTGGACCAGAAAAGAAAATCCTCTGACACAAAATAATAAAAACAGTAAATGTGCATAGCAAAGAAAGAACATTAAAAGCTGTAGGGGGAAAAGGCCAAATAAATATAAAGAGAGAACTATCAGAATTATACCAGAGTTCTCAAGAGAGACAATAAAAGCAAGAAGATTCTGAACAAGTGTCACGCAGATCTAATAGACCATAGGTGCAAGCCCAGGGTACTATATACAGAAAAATTCATCACCACCATAGATGGAGAAACCAAATTTAAATAATATATTTCTATTAATCCAGCCCTAGAGTATATTAAAAGCAAAATTCCAACACAAAGAAGGTAACTACACCGAAGAAAGGAAAAGAAATTAATCACCTCACAATCCTCAACCCCAAAAAGAAAGAAAATGACATTAACATAATACTATTTTGAAGAAAAAAATAACAGGAACTAATACTCATTGATCTTTAATATCTTCTATCATCAATTTCCCAATAAAAAGGCTAGGCTATATATATATCCTGATGGATATAATCAGGATCCATCATCCTGCTGCATGTAAGAAACACACTTCAGCAAGAAAGTACTTCAAGAAAGTATCCTTACTTCAGAGTAAAGGGTTAGAAAGACATTTTGCAAGCAAACAGTCCCAAGAAACAAGCTGTAGTTGCCATTCTAATATCCAGTAAAATAGCCAAAAGTAATCAAAAGCTATGGGAGAGGACATGTCATACTACTCAAAGGAAAAATCCACCAAGATGAAGTCTCAATTCTGAACATTTATACCCCACAATGCAAGGGCACACACATTTGTAAAAGACACTTTACTAAAGCTCAAAACATATGTTGAACCTCACAGAAGAATAGTGGGGGACTTCAATATTCCACTCTCATCAATAGACAGGTCATTGAAACAGAAACTAAACAAAGACACTGAAACTAACAGAAGTGATGAGCCAAATGGGTTTAACAGATACCTACAAAACATTTCACCCCAAAACAAAATTGTACACCTTCTTCTCAACACCTCATGATCCCTTCTCCAAAACTGACCATATAATTGGGCGCAAAACAAGCCTCAACAGATTATAGAAGATTGAAATAATTCCTTGCAGTCTATCAGATCATTATGAACTAAGGCTGGACAAGAATAACAACAAAAACAACACAAACCCCTCATATCAGGGAAACTGAACAACTCTCCACTCAGTGATAACTTGGTCAAGGAAGAAATAAAGAAAGAAATTAAAGACTTTCTAGAATTCAATGAAAATGAATGCATAATATACCTAAACTTATGGGACCCTGTGAAAGTAATGTTAAGAGAAAAATTTCTAGCACTAGGTACCTTCATAAAGAGATTGGAGAGATCCTATACTTGTCACTTAACAACACACTTGATATCTCTAGAGCACAAAGAAGCAAACACAACTGAGAGAAGCAGGAGGCAGGAAATACAAATTTAGGGGTATCTAAAGGGCACAGAGACAGTATCCAAATTAAAGAAATCAGAAATGAAAAGAGAAATAACAATAGAAATGGAGGAAATTCAAGAAATATTCTGATTTCCTCTGCAGGCAAAATGCTATCCAAAAGGGAAAAATGGATGCAAAATAGTTGACTGCTAATCTCTCAAGACAGGTTAAGCTAGTCCTTCATGATTCCTTCTTCATTTAAGGATTGTCAGATGTTTTGGGACAGAAGCTCCAGTGTTATAAGGAATATTGTGGAATGCTCCAGATACTCAGCTCTCTCGACTCAAGATACAAGTTTTAGAAGCGGTGTCATTATGCTTCCTGCATGTTCAATATTTAATTCCTTTACAAATCACTGATGGGGTTGAAGACTAGATATAGTCTCACAATTAAACAAGTTGTTTAGGATTAAAGAAAATGCTCTAAATGTGAATGGATGGTTTTTAGATGCTAAGACAAGTTAGAATCAAACATGTTTGAGGCACAGAATTTTAAACTCTTTAAAGATAGATGATAGAATATTTATCTAAATTAATAAATATGATGGACTGGATGTTATAAATATATATCATATCTTATACTTTACAGAGTTGTACTAATTATATTCAATGTATAATCTGAAAAAATAGCTATTTTAATTGGACAAAATAGGGGAAATGTAGTGGGTTGGCCTAATGCTGCTTATGTTCTAATGCTAAGTGCTGGCCTCTAAGACTTGTAGTCAGCATGTACCCTTTGGAACATGGACCTCAAGTTAATTCTGATTGGTAAATAAAGATGCCAGTAGCAAATGGCTGAGTAGAGAAGACACAGGTGGAGTTTATGTTTCCTGGCCTAAGGAGGAGGAGGAAGGGAGAAGAAAGGCCACCATGGAAGGATAAGAATGTGCAGGAGACAGAGCTGCCATGGAAGAAGAATATGCAGGAAAAGCTGCCAAGTAAAAAGGTCAAGAGAACATGGCCCAGAGGGCTGCTAAACTGGGTCAAGAGCAGCCAAGAGGGAACATTAATTAGTAGTGGAATAGAAATTAGTAAGTAATAACTTGGAGTTTTCGTTATGAAAGGAGATTCTAACAGCATAGAGCTTAGGTACTTGTCTTGCTTTTGTGCTGCAAATGATTTATTTAAAAAAAATATAAAGGCTGTGTGTGTGTGTGTGTGTGTGTGTGTGTGTGTGTGTGTGTGCCTTTCATTTGGGGACTTAAATGGTCAGAGGTGGAAAGAGACACTGGGCTTGGGAGTTTTTTTATGAAACCTTTATAATTATTCAAAATATTATCAGACCTTCTAGGAAGATCTATTACCAATTCTCCTCAAGCTATTCCATAAAATAGAAACAAAAGGAACACTACATAATTTATTTTATGAAGCCAAAGTTTCTCTGATACCAAAACCACACAAAGACCTTACCAAAAAAAAAAAAAAAAAACCAAAACTGCAGCACAATTTCACTTATGAATGTTGATGCAAAAATATTCAATAAAATGTTCACAAACCAAATACAAGAACACATCAAAACCATCATTCACCATGATCAAGTTGGCTTCAACCCTTCGATTCTGTGAAAGTTCAATATGCAGAAATCTATCAACATAATTTGCTATTTAAAAAACGTAAAAAAAAAAAAGACACAATCATCTCATTAAATGCTGAAAAATTCTTTCAGAAAACACAACACCCCTTCACGTTAAAAGTTTTAGAGAGGGCTGGAGGGATGGCTCAGCGATTAAGAGCACTGACTGCTCTTCTGAAGGTCCTGAGTTCAATTCCCAGCAACCACATGGTGGCTCACAACCCTCTGCAGAGAGATCTGGTGCCCTCGTCTGGAGTGTCTGAACACAGCTACAGTGTACTTATATATAATAAATAAATAAATCTTAAAAAAAAGTTTTAGAGAGGGCTGGAGAGATCACTCAGCAGTTAAGAGCACTGACTGCTCTTCCAGAGGTCCTGAGTTCAATTCCCAGCAACCACATGGTAGCTCACAACTATCTATAATGGAGAAAGCTGCCCTCTTCTGGTGTGTATGAAGACAGCTACAGTGTGCTCATATACATAAAATAAATAAATCTTTAAAAAAGAAGTCTTGGAGAGATCAAGGATTCATGGCACATACCTAAATATAATAAAAACAATATGTAGCAAAGTAACAGCCAACATCAAATTAAGAAGAGAGAAACTTGAAGCAATTGTACTAAAATCAGGGACAAGATAAGCCTGCCTACCTCTCCCTATCTAATAAATATAGTACTCCAAGTTCTAGATAAACAACAAAATGATATCAAGGGGATACAAATTGTCAAAGAAGAAGGCAAGGCATCCATATTAGTAGATGATGTGATAGTATACATAAGCAACCCCAAATACCTACCAGAGAATTTCTACAGCTGATAAACAACTTCAGCCAAGTGGCTGGATATAAAATTAACTCAAACAAATCAGTAGCCTTCCTTTTACAAATGATAAATGTGCTGAGAACAATATCAGTGAAACATGACCTTTCACAAAAGTCACAAATAATATAAAAGTAGCTTGGTGTAACTCAAACTAAGAAAGTAAAAGATCTGTATGACAAGAACCTCAAGTCCTTGGGGAAAGAAATCTCAGAAGATTAAAAGATCTCCAATACTCAGTTATTAACACAGAAAAAAGTCATCTTATCAAAAGTAATCAGCACATTACTTTTAAGGTTTAAATTGCCACAGTGACCAATATCAAAAAATGATACTCCACTCCTGGTAATGAGGTTCTTGCTTGTTAGCCTGAAGTGTGTACTAAAGGCATTGTCACCTTGGCATAGATACTCCATTTAAAATACTTTCAAGTGTGTTTGTGTATATACTTTAGATAGTTTCTCTGTAATATATTTGCATGAAAAATTTCAAGACAATTTAAATTATGCTTATGCCTTCCATTAATCTCTTTACCCTACAATTTTCTCCTCATCTACATTTATATGATACAATATTCACTACTGCCCCTCCTTACTAATTTCTATCTCCTCCTCCAGTGAAGATCACCATCACTCATACCACCTTTAAGGATTTACTGAATTCTCTGGGTTATGTAAATCAAACTTTCATTTAAAAAGTTTTAAAGGTATAATTTACATTTGTTTTAATGATTTCTAAAAATTTTTATTGGTTATTGTATTTATTTACATTTCAAATGTTATCTCCCTTCCTGTTTTTCTCTCCAAAACCCCTCTATCCTATCCCCTCTACCCTGCTTACATAAGGGTACCCCCTAAATGTCCCCCCTGACTTCTGCCTCACCGCCCTAGCATTAACCTATGCTGGGGCATCAAACCTTCAAAGAACCAAGGGCCACCCTTCTCATTGATGCTAGATACGGCCACCTCTATTACATATACAGCTGGAGCCACGGGTCCCTTGGTGCGTACTCTTTGGTTGGTGGTCCAATCCCTGGGACGTGTGTTCTTTTGTGACTGAGTTAATTCACTCAGCACAAATTTTCTAGTTCCATCCATTTGCCTGTGAATTTCAAGAAGTCATTTTTAATAGGGTTATTTGGTACTCTGGAGTCTAATTTCTTGAGTTCTTTGTATAATACTTTGTATTAGCCTTCTATTAGATGTGTGACTGGTAATGATCTTTCTCAAACTATAGGTTGCCATTTTGTCCTGATGACAGTGTCTTGTGCCATACAGAAGTTTTCAATTTTATGAGATCACATTTGTCTATTGTTGCTCTTGGAGCCTGGGCCATTGGTGTTCTCTTCAGGAAATTTCACCCTGTGACCATGTATTCGAGGCTCTTTGCCAATTTTTCTTCTAATAGATTCAATGTATCTGGTTTTATGTAGAGGTATTTAATACACTTGTACTTGAAATTTGTACAAGAATATAAGAATGGATCTATTTGCATTTTCCTACATGCAGACCATCAGTTGAACCCAGCATCATTTGCTATCCTGGATTTTTGTTGTTCCAAATATATTTGAAAATTGGTCAAACTATCTCTATGAAAAATTGAGTTGTAATTTCGATAGGGATTGTATTGAATATGTAGATTGCTTTTGGTAAGATGGCCATTTTTACTATGATAAGTCTGCCAATCCATGAGCATGGGAGATCTTTCCATCTTCTGAGGTCTTCTTCAATTTCATTTTTCAGGGACTTGAAGTTCTTGTCATGCAGATCTTTCACTTGCTTGGTTAGAGTCACACTGAGGCATTTCATAATATTTGTGACTATTGTTGTAGGGTGTTATTTCCCTAATTTATTTCTCAACCAATTTATCCTTTGAGTAAAGAAAGGTTACTGATTTATTAGAGTTAATTTTATATCCAACCACTTTGCTGAAGTAGTTTATCAGCTGAAGGAGTTCTCTGGTGCAGTTTGGGGGTCACTTAAGTATATTATCATATCATCTGCAAATAGTGATATTTTTACTTCTTCCATTCTAATTTGTATCTATTTGATCTCCTTTTTTGCCTAATTGATGTGGCTAGAACTTCAAGTACTATATTGGAAAGAAAGGGAGAGAGTGGGCAGTCTTGTCTAGTCCTTGATTTTAGTGGAATTGCTTCAAGTTTCTCTCCCTTTAGTTTGATGTAGGCTACTGGTTTGCTGTATATTGCTTTTGCTATGTTTAGGTATGGGCCTTGAAATTCTGTTCTTTACAAGACATTTAACACGAAGGAGTGTTGCATTATGTCAAATGCTTTTCCAGCATCTAATGAGATGATAGTGCATTTTTTTGAGTTTGTTTATGTAGTGATTTATGCTGATGGATTTCCATATATTGAACCATCCCTGCATCCCTGAGATGAAGCCCATTTGAATCATACTGAATGATCTTTTGATTTGTTCATAGATTCTGTTTGTGAGAACTTTTTTATTTAATCTTTTATTTATTTATCTATTTATTTATTTTTACACTCCAGATTTTAATCCCCTTCCAGTCTACCCTCCAACTGTTCCACATCCCATAGCTTCTTTCCACCCACCTGTCTCCACAAGAATGGCCCCATCCCCAACCCCCACCCCAGCAGACCTCTAAACTCCATCAGACATCCAATCTCTTTAAGGTTACATGCATCTTCTCTGACTGAACCCAGATCCGGCAGGTCTCTTCTGTATATGTGTTGGGGACATCATATCAACAGTTGTATGTTGCCTTGTTGGTGGTCCAGTGTTTGAGAGATCTCACGGGTCCAAGTTAATTGAGACTACTGATCCTCCTATAGGAATGTCCTCCCCCTCAGCTTCTTCCAGTTTTTCCTTAATTCAACCAGAGGAGTCAGCATCTTCTGTCCATTGGGTGTATGCAAATAGCTATCTACATCTGACACTTTCAGCTGCTTGCTGGGTCTTTTGGAAGGCAATCATGCTAGGTCCCTTTTTGTGAGTGCTCTATAGCTCCAGTAATAGTATCAGGTCTTGAGGCCTCCCCTTGAGCTGATCTCACTTTCAGCCTGTTGTTGAACCTTCTTTTCCTTGGGCTCCTATCCATTTTCATCCCTGCAGTTCAATTAGACAGGAGCAATTATGGGTCAGAGTTTTGAGTGTGGGTTAGCAACCCCATCCCTCATTTGATGCCCTGTCTTTCTGCTGGAGGTGGACTCTACAGGTTCCCTCTTTCCACTGTAGGGCATTTCATCTAATGTCCCTCTCTTTGAGTCCTGAGAGTCTCTCACCTCCCAGGTTTCTGGTACATTCTAGAGGGTTCCAACCTCCTACCTCCCGAGGTTGCCTGTTTTCATTCTTTCTGCTAGCCCGAGGGTTTCAGTCCTCTTCCTCCACCCAATACCAGATCATGTTCCCCTCTTCCCCTGACCACTTTCCCTTCCAGGTCTCTCCCTCCTATTCCCTCTCCTCCTTTCACCACCCCGGTGTGATTGCTTTCTTCTCCCTCCCAAGTGGGACTGATGCAACCTTACTTGGGCCCTTCTGCTTGTTGATCCTTTTGAGTTCTGTGGACTGTATCTTGAGTATTCTGTATTTTTTTTTTTTGGCTAATATCCACTTATTAATAAGTACATACTATGCATTTCATTTTGAGTCTGAGTTCCCTCACTCAGGATGATATTTTCTAGTCCCTTCTGTTTCCTGCAAAACTCAAGATGTCCTTGTTCATAATAGTTGAGTAGTATTCCATGGAGTATTTTTGCATCAATATTCATAAGAGAACTTGGTCAGAAGTTTTTTTACTTGGTTGTATCTTTGTGTGGCTTTGGTATCAGTATAAATGTGGCTTCATAGAACAAATTAGGTTATGTTCCTTCTGGGGTTTTTTTGTTTTGTTGTGAAATAGTTTGAAGAATATATTAGGTCATGTTTGAAGGTGTGGTATAATTCTACACTAAAATCATCTGGACCTATGCTTTTTTTTTTTTTGGTTGGGAGACTTACAATGACTGCTGCTATTTCTTTAGGGGTTATGGGACTGTTTAGATGGTTTATCTGATCCTGACTTAACTTTGGTGCCTGGTATCTGTCTGGAATTTTTGAATTTCTTTGCTTCTGAGGTTGTTTCTCTTTTTCATTCCTAACTCTATTACTTTGGATACTGTCTCTGTGCCCTCTGGTTAGTCTGGCTAAATCTGTTGTGTAAATATAATCCAAACACATCATCTCAAATTAATCTTCAATAAAACCAAAATTAAACAAACACTCACAGTTGCTGTTTTTCCTAAAGTCTTATCTGTACTTTGTTGTATCTTTGTGTGGTTTTCGGGTCAGCATAAATGTGGCTTCATAGAACAAATTAGGTAATATTCCTTCTGGGTTTTTTTCCTTATTGTTGATTTTCTCAAAGAAGCAGCTCCTGGTTTCATTGGTTCTTTGTATAGTTCTCTTTTTTTCTACTTGGTTGATTTCAGCCCTGAATTTGATTATTGTCTGCTATCTACTTCTCTTGGGTGTATTTGCTTCTTTTTATTCTAGAGCTTTCAGATGAGCTGTTAAGCTGCTAGTGTATGCTCTCTCCTATAATTCACATTTGTACTGAAGTTTTTGAGAATTGTCCTTCTTCCTGACTTTGTGTTTCTCCACACAAAATGACTGTTTTCCACTTTTTCTGTTTACTTTTAAATCTTATTATTTTTGTTTATTAACAACTAGATAATATTTCTTGTCTCACTGTACACTTTATTATCTAATTTTCATGTGATAAACATCTATTGTCTATGTATTTTGAAGCAATTGGAAAAAAATCAGTGTACATTGATGAGCAGGTATCTCTATAATAAGATGTATAGTTCTTCATATAAGTGCTCAAGGGTGATATAGATGGATTGTGTGGTAACTAACCTTAGAACACAAGGTTTACATCTGTCAGTCTCCTTCCATGCTTAGAACTTCATGTTTTTTTTTTTCAACAAAGTGCTTATGACAAAAGAAAAGTTAATCCCATTTTAATGAAGTACAAGTAGTACAGACTACACTGGAAAGGTCAATGGGTACAGATAGAGTTTAGGAAAAACAGGAACTGTGGATCTTTGTTTGATTTTAGCTTTATTGAAGACAAAGTTGAGATCATGTGTTTCGACTATATTTAAACAGTAGATTTAGGCATTTTATGTGCTAAGAAATAAGTTCTAAATGGGAATTCATTTAAGAAGGTGACATGATAGCCATGTGCCATGTACAATATTATGCCAAGCGGGTGTTATTGTATTAACTTCTCCAGGAAAAGTACAAGGGGATAGTCACTACAAACTGTGTTTTATGATGCTAAAGTAATAGAACATAATGAACACATTTTCTTTTTTTTTTTGCTTTCATGTTCTGGTAACATTTGGATATTTTGAAATTTTTTTTAACTTTTATTGCATTATGATGAGAAAAGTTACATGATTTCAATTTGTCTGAATTTGTTAACATTTAAAAACATATTTTAAGTAAATAGAATTAAATCACATTCTTGTTTCCCATTTGTACCCCAACTCCTCCCAGAGACCTCCTCTTCAATATCTACAATATCTTTTTTTGTCATATTCCTTAAAATTTATAAAACATTATAACAATAAAATGAGTATTATAAAAGTTGTTTGGTATAAAACAATCAATTTAACAGTGTTATGTAGATGCTTGTCTACAACAATACTGCAAATACATACTTTTTTCTCAGTATAAATTTCAAATAATTCCAAACATACTAACTGTATATTTCAAAATAATACATCACTACTAGTATTTTCTTAAATGAACATAAATATGTAACGTCTTTTTGTTTGTTTGTTTTGTATTTAGTAGAGTTTAAAATCTTGGCTCTTTCTGTGGTACAAGCCCAAAACAAGCACAATTTTTAAACATTGGATTTCATTGTAATAAGGCTGTACTTCAATGACCCTCAAATCACTGAAGGATTTTACCTCCATCATAGCTAAGCTGAGAGTTGACAGTTCTGCTGCGCCAAGGAATGAATTGTAGGCACGATTTTTGGATACAGACTTCCTGCTATGGTCATGACTATTTGACTTGAGTGAGTGACTTTATTCTCAGGCCACAGAGAACAGGTTACATTCATTTAAGAAATGATGTGTGTATTAAGAGAGTCTATCCATAAAGTCATTTACCAACTGTTTCAATGAACAATGGTTCTGCTTGGAGGGTGGCACAGACATTAGGTGTGGGTAAGAATCTGATTAATTGGCTGTGATAATTTGGAAAAGCACTCATCTCAGAGAAAGAGTAACTTGTAAAATCCTCTTCTTCAAACTTGATACAAGAGCTACAAATGTCAAGCAAAGCATTCAGTCTCACTCTTTGTTGTTCTCTTTCCTACAAGCCACCTCCCAAGTTAATTGTCTATGTCTCCCTTGGGTATATAAATACTTTTCAAATATATAAGCTGTTCTGAAAACCATAGTATAGTGTAAAAACATGAAATAAACAATACTACTAATAGAGAGGCTGAGATAGGAGAAGCAAGATTTCAATTTTTAATATTGAAACAATTTTTATGTTGTACACAGCAAGACACTGTCACCAACAAGCTGAAAGTATATATAGATTGTACAATATTGGACCTATTTCTCCAACTACCAAATTAGAGAGATCATTGGATGACAATCAACAAATTTCTAATTCCTCATTTTTTTGGATTTCGATCGATTAGGATATGTTGGTAATATTAATTTTCATATTAAGATGTTAAGAAAAGATAATTGTTACTTCCTGTTGTTTTTGTTGTGTAAATTTTGTTTTTGTCATAGAATACCTTGTTTTCTCCATCTAGGGTAATTGAGAATTTTGCTGGATATAGTAGCCTGGGCTAGCATTTGTGTTCTTGTAGGGTCTGTATGACATCTGCCCAGGATCTTCTAGCTTTCATAGTCTCTGGTGAGAAGTCCGCCGTAATTCTGATAGGCCTGCCTTTATATGTTACTTGCCTTTTTCCCCTTACTGCTTTTAGAATTCTTTCTTTGTTTAGTGCATTTGGTGTTTTTATTATTATGTGATGGGAGGGATTTCTTTTCTGGTCCAGTTTGGAGTTCTGTAGGCTTCTTGTATGTTCATGGCCATCTCTTTCTTTAGGTTAGGGAAGTTTTCTTCTACAATTTTGTTAAAGATATTTACTGGCCCATTACATTGGTAGTCTTCACTCTCGGATAGGAATAAGAGGCTCACTATACCTTTTTGTCATTTTACTTTCAAAATATATTTAGACTATTTAGGAGAAAAATCTAAACCATTATTATTGCCATTGGAATCATGTGAAGAACAATGGTGACAATTAAAATTTAGGGAAGTGGGACTTTCTAAGGTGGGACCAGCTGGGAGGTACAGGCCTCACGAGTCAAGCAGGGGAGTCGCAGGGCAGCAGGGACAGGATCCTCACAGCTTCCGAGTGACAGAGGTGGATCAGCAACCCTCTGTGCCCCTTCCCTGCAAGCAGAGGACCTGCCTCCAGGGAGTGCTTAACCCAGAGACTCAGGAGAGAGCTGCCATTTTCTCTCCGGTGACTTTCAAAGGTGGGACCAGCCGGGAGGCACAAGCCTCACGAGTCAAGCTGGGGAGTCGCAGGGTGGCAGGGACAGGACAAGCTCTAGTCAGAGACACCAAGAACATCTAACACCAGATATCAAGAGATGACAAAAGGCAAATGCAAGAATCCTGCCAACAGAAACCAAGACTGCTTGGCTTCACCAGAACCTAGTACTCCCACCACAGCAAGTCCTGGATATCCCAAAACACCGGAAAAGCAAGATTTGGGTCTAAAATCATATCTCACAATGCTGATAGAGGAACTTAAGAAGGACATGAATAACTCCCTTAAAGAAATACAGGAGAACACAGGTAAAGAGGTACAAGCCCTTAAAGAGGAAACAAAAAAAAATCCCATAAAGAATTACAGGAGATCACAAGTAAACGAGTAGAAGCGCTTAAAGAGCAAACTCAAAAATCCCTTAAGGAATTGCAGGAAAACACAAACAGGTGAAGGAATTGAGTAAAACCATCAAGGACCTAAAAATGGAAGTAGAAACAGTAAAGAAATCACAAAAAGAGACAACTCTGGAGTTATAAATCTTAGGAAAGAAGTCAGGAAACAAAGATGCAAGCATCACCAACAGAATACAACAGATAGAAGAGAGAATCTCAGGGGCAGAAGATAACAGACAACATTGACAGAACAGTCAAAGAAAATGCAAAATGCAAAACGACCTTAACCCAAAACATCCAGGAAATCCAGGACACAATGAGAAGACCAAACCTAAGGATAATAGGTATAGAAGAGAGTGAAGATCTCCAACTTAAAGGGCCAGTAAATATCTTCAACAAAATTATAGAAGGCTCTGGATTAATACCTTGAAACGACTATATGACCACAATGGCCTTCTGGTCTGCCATCTGCACACAAAAGCTCCGTGTTACCAACCAAGGAAATAAAAAGCCACAAACTAGAAAAGAAAAAGAAGAGAAGATTGAAAAAAGAAGCAACAGTGAGAGCAAAGAGAACCAGGAAGCAAAACTAGATGATCCTATTGAGAATATCATCGAGAATGCTGAATGTGGATGAGGCTCAGTCAAGCAGCCAGCAGAAGAGAGCTAATAAGCACAAATGGGTACCACTCCACTTAGATGATGTGAGAGCAGACAGATAGGAAAGACCTGGGTCCCGGAACAGCTCTAGATGTCAACCTGAAGCAAACAAACAAGTGCACAGTAATAGAAAAAATGGTACACGAAGTTGGAGACGGGAAAGAGAAAAGAGAGATGATCAAGATGAAGTATCCAGTGTGAGAAGTGAGAATGGTCGCCTCCGAGGTTCCACACGAGGCCAGGGGCCGAGGCAAAGGAAACCCTAGATTGAACTTTGATTATTCATATGGTTATCGAGAGCCAGGGGAAAGGACAGAGCAGCCGTTTCCTACTGATCTTAACACCAGCTAGATGTATTACTACGATGGTGGCACAGGTGTGCACGTGTATCCTGTGGAAGAAACACTACTTAAAGAGCACATTAAGCACCAAATTGAGTATTACTTCAGCGTAGAGAACTTGGAACAGGACTTCTTTCCTAGAAGAAAGATGGATGAGCAGGAATTCCTGCCCATTTTCCTGATTGCTGTTTTTCACCATGTGCAGGCTCTCACCATAAACCTTAGTATCATCTTGGAGGCACATAAGGATAACACAGCAGTAGAAACTGTGGATGAGAAAATGAGGACAACGATAGAACCAGAAAAATGGCCAATTCCAGGCCCTCCTCCACGAAATGTGCCACAAACAGACTTCTCTCAGTTGATTGATTGTCCGGAGTTCATACCTGGCCAGGCCTTTACCTCCCGTACAGTCAGGGTCATGATCTACTGATGTTCTTGTGATATACAGTGACTGGAATATACAGTGGTTGGGCAAATCCCTGAAATACCATTAAATATGAGAGCAAATCGTGCCGCAGAAGTGAGAGCGACCATACTGCCTTCTGTGCAAATGTCTTCCGGGTCTTCTGTGTCCATGCCCACCCCCTTGTGGAGATGGTTGGGCCAGCCTGCAGTGGAGACAGACCAGAGGACTGTCGTTACTGTAGGAGCTTCTCCTCTCTATGTCATTAGCTTAGGCTGCACGGGCTATTTCATTCATGGTGGGAAATATTGCAAATTCTATCTTTTGTTTCTAGGCACTTATATTTTGCCCAGATCGATAAAGCAGAAAAAGAGAGGATTGAATAGCATTTCCAAAATTGTTAGGTCCTTTGCTATTTGATTTGCTTCTTAACATAGTATACTTTGCATAACTCACATGTTCTCATATTTCACATGTACTATGAGATGTATTAATGTGAATACTTAAGGGGTAAGAAATTTAAATTAAATAAATAAGGACATTTTTCCTTTAAAAAATAAAAAATAAATAAAAGCCTGTACTCCACAAAATTCTTAAAAATCGTATGATTTTTCTATGCAGATACCACTTAAATGAGGATCGGGTAAACTATTTAACCAGACTCATAATCTCTAAGGAAAGAAAGTAGTCATTAAAAGTCTCCCCACCAAAACAAAACAAAACAAAACAAAACAAAACAAAACTAAACAGGGAAAGATAGTTTTAATGCAGAATTCTACTAGACTTTCAAAGAAGAGCTAATAACAATATTCCACAAACTATTACACAAAATAGAAACAGAAGGAACATTGCCAAACTGATTCTCTGAGGCCACAGTCATGCTGATACATAAACCATACAAAAACTCAACAAAGAAAGAGAATTTCAGACCAATTTCTCTTATGAACATTTATACAAAACTATTCTACAAAATACTGCCAAGATGAGTCCAGGAACACATCGGAGACATCATCCATCAAGATCAAATATGCTTCAACCCAGGCATGGAGGGAGAACACATCAAAGACATCATTCATCAATATCAAGCATGCTTCAACCCAGGTGTGGAGAGAGAACACATCAAAGACATCATCCATTAAGATCAATCAACAAATGGGACCTCATAAAGTTGCAAAGCTTCTGTAAGGTAAAAAGCCACTGTCAATAGGACAAAACAGCAACCAACAAATTGGGAAAAGATCTTTACCAATCCTATATCTGATAGAGGGCTAATATCTAATATATACAAAGACTCCAGAGAACCAAATAACCCTATTAAAAATGGGGTACATTTAAAAAAAATGGGGTACAGAGCTAAACAAAGAATTCTCAACTGATGAATACCGAATGGCTGAGAAGCACCTAAAGAAATGTTCAACATCCTTAGTCATCAGGGAAATGCAAATCAAAACAACCCTGAGATTCCACCTCACACCAGTCAGAATGGCTAGGATAAAAAATTCAGGTGACAGCAGATGCTGACGAAATTGTGGAGAAAGAGGAACATTCCTTCATTGCTGATGGGATTACAAGCTGGTAAAACCACTCTGGAAATCAGTTTGGCGGTTCCTCCAGAAATTGGACATAGTACTACCAGAGGACCCAGCTATACCACTCCTGGGCATATACCCAGAAGATGCTCCAACATGTAATAAGGACACATGCTTCGCCATGTTCACAGCAGCCTTATTTATAATAGCCAGAAACTGGAAACAACCCAGATGTCCCTCAACAGAAGAATGGATACAGAAACTGTGGTACATCTACACAATGGAGTACTACTCAGCTATTAAAAACAATGAATTTATGAAATTCTTAGAGAAATGGATGGACCTGGAGAATATCATCCTGAGTGAGGTAACCCAATCACAAAAGAACACACATGGTATGCATTCTCTGCTAAGTGGGTATTAGCCCAGAAGATCAGAATACACAAAGTACAAACCACAAACCATAAGAAACTCAAGAAGAAGGAAGACCAAAGTGTGGATACTTCATTCCTTCTTAAAAGGAGGAACAAAATACCCATGGTAGGAGTTGTAGAGACTAACTATGGAGCAGAGGCTAAAGGAAGGACAATTCAGAGACTGCTCCACCTGGGAATCCTTCCCATATTCAATCATCAAATCTAGACACTATTGTGGATGCCATCAAGTGCTGGATGACAGGAGCCTGATATAGCTGTCTCCTGAGAGGCTCTGACAGTACCTGACTAATACAGAAGTAGAGGCTCACAACCATCCATTGGACTGAGTACAGGATCCCCAATGAAGGAGCTAGAAAAAGGACCCAAGGAGCTGAAGGGTTTGCAGCCCCTTAGGACGAACAACAATATGAACTAACTAGTACTCTCAGAGCTCCCAGGGACTAAAACTCCAACCAAAGACTACACATGGTTGGACTAATGGTTCCAGCAGCGTATGTATAGCAGAGGATGGCCAAGTTGATCATCAATGGGAGGAGAGGCCCTTGGCCCTGTGAAGGATCTATGCCCCAGTGTAGGGGAATGCCAGGGCCAGGAAGCAGGGGGTGGGGTAGGGGATTGAGGGGGTGGGGAGGTGGGCAGGGGGGGGGGGGGAAGGAACAGGGCTTTGTTTTAGTTTTTTGGTTTTTTCTTTTCTTTTCTTTTCTTTTTGTTTTTTGGAGGGGAACCTGGGAAAGGAGATATTGTAAATAAAGAAAACATCTAATTAAAAAAACATTTATCAGCTGTGGGAGTTCTCTTGGAGAACTTTGGGGTTGCTTATGTATATTGTCAAAACATCTGTGATAATTTGACTTCTTCCTTTCCAGTTTGTATCCACTTCATCTCCTTTAGTTGTCTTATTGCTCTAGCTAGAACTACAGGTATAGTGAGAGCCTGGTCAGCCTTGTCTTATCCCTGGTTTTAGTGGAAATGTTTTAAGTTTCTCTTAAAGCATAAGCTATTGGTGTTCTGTTCAGGAAAATTTCCCCTGTGCCTATGTGCTCACGGCTCTTACCCACTTTCTTTTCTATTAGTTTGAGTGTATCTGGTTTTATGTGAAAGGTCCTTGATCCTAGACAGATACCAGGTACCAAAGTTAAATCAAGATCAGATCAACGATCTAAACAGTCTCATATTTGCTAATGAAATAGAAACAGTCATTAATAGTCTCCCAACCAAAAAGGCCCAAGACCAGATGGGTTTAGTGCAGAGTTTTATCAGACCTTCAAAGAAGACTTAATACCAATACTCCTCAAACTATTCCACAAAATAGAAACGGGAGGTACTCTACCCAATTCGTTCTATGAAGCTACAATTACTCTTATTCCTAAACTACACAATGACCTAACAAAGAAAGAAAACTTCAGACCAATTTCCCTTATGAATATCGATGCAAAAATACTCAATAAAATTCTTGCAAACTGAATCCAAGAACACATCAAAACTATAAATATGTTAAGCAAAGTGTCTGGATACAAAACTAACTCAAATAAATCTGAAGACCTTTTAAAAAAACATTATTAGATATTTTCTTTATTTACATTTCAAATGTTATTCCTTTTCCTGGTTTCCCCTCCGAAAACTCCCTGTCCAATCCCCATCCCCATGCTCACCAACCCACCCACTCCCACTTCCCTGGCCTGGCATTCCCCTACACTGGGGCATCAAGCTTCCCCACAGGACCAAGGGCCTCTCTTCCCATTGATGTCCAACAAGGCCATCCTCTGCTACGTATGCAGCTGGAGCCATGTATACTCTTTGGTTGGTCATTTAGTCCCTGGAAGCACTGGGGGTACTGGTTAGTTCATATTGTTGTTCCTCCTAAGGGGCTGTCATCTCCTTGGGTCCTTTCTCTAGCTCCTTCATTGGGGAACCTGTGCTGCTCAGCCCAATGGTTGGCTGAAAGCATCCACCTCTGTACTTGTTAGGCACTGGCGGAGCCTCTCGACAGGAGCCTGACATAGCTGTCTCCTGAGAAGACCTTTTTTTTTTTTTTTTTTTTTTTTTTTTTTTTTTTTTTTTTTTTCCCTGATGAAAAACGGACTGAGGAAAAAAATAGAGAAACAACAGCCTTTACAATAATCACTAATAGCACAAAATATATTGGTGTAACTCTAATGAAGCAAAAGAAATATTTGTACTACAAGAACTTCAACTCTCTGAAGAAAGAAACTGAAGAAGATATCAGAAGATGGAAAGATCTCCCATGCTCACAGATAGATAAAATTAGCATAGTGAAAATGACCATCTTACGAATAGCAATCTACGGATTCAATGCGATCCTCACCAAAAAATCCAACACAATTTTTGTATAGGTTCCAAAAGAGCAATTGTCAACATCATATGGAAAAACAAAAAAATCCAGGGTGGCAAAAAAAATTCTGAATAATAAAAGAACTTGGAGAAGAATCACCATCCCTATTTTCCAGCTGTATTGCAGAGCAATAATAATAAAAACTGCATAGTATTGGTACAGAAACATACACATTGATCAATGGAATTTATTCAAAGACACAAATTTAAACCCACACATCTATGGACACTAAATTTCTGATAACAAAGGCCAAGTAATACAATGGAAGAATAAAAACATCTTCAACAAATTGTACTAGACTAAGTGGCTGTCTACACATAGTAGAATGAAAATGGATGCATTTTTATCACCCTGAATAAAATTCAAGTCTAAGTAGATCAAGGACTTCAACATCAAACCAGATACATTATGTCTAGTGAAGAAATAGCGATAAATATCCTTGAGTGCATTGGAACAGTAGACAATATTCTGTAGAGAACATCAGTGGCTCAGACTTTAAGATCAGCAGTTAATAAATGGGACCTCATAAAACTGTAAAGCCTTTGCAAATCAAAGGAAACTGTCAATAGAAAAACCAAAAGCCCACAGGCTGACAAAGAATCTTCACCAATCCTACAACTGACAGACGACTAATATCCAAAATTTACAAAGAACTCAAGAAGTTAGACACAAAACCCAAATAAACCCAATTTAAAAAGTGGGACACAGAACTAAACAGAAAATTCTCAATAGAGGATAATTTAATGTCTGAGAAGCACTAAAAGAAATGTTCAAAGTCCTTAGTTATTAGAGAAATGCTAATCAAAATAAGTCTGAGGTTTCATTTTACATCTGTCACAATACCTTTGAAGAACTGGCCCTTGTAGGTGTAGATGTGGAACAAGGGGAACACTTCCTTATTGCCTGTGGGAGTGTCAAGTTATACAACCATTTTGGAAATCAATTTGGCAGTTTCTCAGAAAACTGGGAATAGTTCTATCTTAAGATGCAGCTATAGTACTCCTGGGCATATACCCCAAAGATGCTCCACCATCCTACAAAGACACTTACTTGTTCAACTGTGATCATAGCAGCTTTATTCATAATAGCCAGAACCTGGAATCAACCTAGATGTCTCTCTACTGAAGAATAGCTAAGGAAGATGTGGTTCATCTACACGATGGGATACTTTTCACCTATTAAAAATCAAGACATCATGAATTTTGCAGGAAAATGGATGGAACTTGAGTATCGTTATGGGTGAGGTAACCCAGTCCCAAAAGGATATACATGGCACATATTCACTTATAAGTGCATATTAGCTTATAAAAATATAGGTGCCATGCTACACTCCACCGATACAAAGGAGCTAAACAAGAAGGAAAACCCAAGTGAGGAACCTTACATTTTATCACTTACAATGGGGAATAAAATAGTCATAAGAAGTAGATTGAAGGAGGGAGGGAGTTTATCATGTTTCCTCATAATTCTCTCTATAAAAATCAAAGTGATGTGTTCTACACATTTAAAAAAATAGGTTTAAGCATTTCATGTTTATTTTTGTGCATTATATGTCTGAATCCCCATGAGTTTGTAAGATCTCCTGTTTATGACTGTGTTTGCATATACATATATGCATAAATGCTAGGAAACAGCACCAGTATCAAGCATACTATAAATATTATTTGAGACAGAATCTCTCGGAAACTTTACTGCATATGTAAAAGATTATGACCAGTAAGCACCCTTTGTTTCAAGTTGAGGAAAGAGATACAGAGTGAGCACCAAAGCTATATTGTTTTACTCATATGGATTTTTGGTGCAAATTCAGTTCAACATGTTGGCAAGTTAAGGATTGTACTGTACTCAGCACTTTATGGCTAAAAATTATGATTAAGTATGGTAATTATTTAGGATTTATTCTAGTTTGTATCAAGTTGTAGTTGCAGACTTAAAAATTGGTATTTACTTTTTAGAAGCTTTTTAATTTAAAATACTTCTCAAACTTTTAGAGAAACATAACTGGAAAATTCAATTATTTACTATTTAACATGCAATATCATCTTTTGAATGATAAACAAAGAAATGTTAAACTTCTTAAATTCTGTGGGTTGTATCCTTGGTATTCTACTTTTTGGCTAATACACACTTATTAGTGAGTACACACCATGTATGTCCTTTGTAGTCTGGGTTACCTCAGTCAAGATATTTCCTAGTTCCATCCATTTGCCCGCAAAACTCATGATGTCCTCGATTTTAATAGCTGAATAGTATTCCATTGTATAAATGTACATTTTCTGTATCCATTCTTCATCTGTGGAACAACTGGTTGTTTCCAGCTTCTGGCTATCACAAATAAGGCTTCTATGAACATAGAGGAACATGTGCCCCTGTGGCATGGTGGGGCATCTTTTGGGTATATGCCAAAGAGTGGTATAGCTGGGTCTTCAAGTAGATCTATTTCCAATTTTCTGAAGAACCTCCAGATTGGTTTCCAGAGTGGTTGTACCAGTTTGCAATCCTACCAGTAATGGAGTAATGTTCTTTATCCACATCCCGGGCGACATGTGTTGTCACCTGAGTTTTTGATCTTAGTCATTCCTGTTGGTGTAAGGTTGGATCCCTTTTTTCACATGGGGGCACCCTATATATCATATACACAAATGTGAAAAATTCCTGTATATCATACCCCTGAATTGGAAAGAGCTTTGCATATCATATAAACACCAGGGATGGCATCTTAGATGTCATGTACCCGTATGGAACAAGTCCTGAATGTCATGATCATCCATGGAAACCTGTCCTAGATATTATGTAACCAACACTGCAAGTTCTCCTGTATATCCTATAAAAACAATTAAAGAAGCCCTCTAGATTACATACTGATATGGGACTTCTTATGGATATCATATATCTGCAAGTGAAGAAGTCATTCACATCACGTACACATGGGAAGAATTTCTCTGTATTATGTTCCTGCATTGGAAGCAATACTATTAATTGGTACCTACATGAGAGAAATTACTGAATATCATGTACCTGGGTGAGAACATATTCTTGTCTATTATGTACCATCATGAGAAGTAAACTTGTTGAACTTGTACATTTATGGAAAACAGCCTGTATATGTAGTACTGGCATGAGAAAACATTCTGTATATCTTGCATCCATAAGAAAATAAATGTATACATCATGTTCACACATTATAATATGTCCTGCTTATCATATATCCATATAGGAAGCAGTCCTAAGTATGCTGTAACTACAATGGAAAATATTATGAATAGCATGTCCTTGTATGAAAAGAAATCTTAAATTTCATATACTCTCAATTGAAGTAGTCATGAAAATTTGTACAAGTCAGGTAAGAATTTCTGGATATCATATACCTACACAAGAAAAAAGCCATGGATATTCAGTAAGCACATGGTACAATGTCATGGATATCTGTTGGTTTTTTGTTTTTTGTTTTTGTTTTTTGTTTTTTGTCATCACATGAGTTTTTATTGGATATTTTGTTTATTTACAATTCAAATGTTATCCCCTTTCCTGGTATTGAAGCCACATGAAGCAAAGGCTTGGCTATCATTTATCAGCATTGGGAGAAGCCCCTTATAACTTATACCCACATTTGACAAAGTGATAGATCTCATTTATCATCATTGGTGAAACTCTTGGATATCATATATCTGCATTGGAAGTAGATTTGTGTATGTAATACCTGCCTGAGAAGCCGTCCTATATAGGTGTAATATTACTGTACACTGCCTAATGATTATCCTTGTATTTTCCAAATGCTGAGTTCTGTGTCCCCAATCCTGACATGGAATTGTAGAATTTATTCTAGGAATCTCCTGACTCAAAGTTGCGTAAACATTGCTCCTCGATTATTCCCTGATCAGTCTATAAAGAATTGATCTGCCAATGAGTGAGCAGGAGAGACAATAGGTCGGGACTTCCGATCCTAGCTGGGGAAGGGGACATAGACAGGGGAAGAGAGGATTTGTCATAAAGAGGCAGTTTAGGAGAAACCATGAGAACACATCTATAGCAGTGAGGAGGGGAGAGGGAGGGAGGGAGAGCGAGAAGAGAAGAGAGATAGGAGAAAGAGAAGAGAGAGAAAAGAGAGAGAGACATATCAATACTAAAATACTAAAATGCAAGGGAAAGATTAATGGATATCATATAACTACATTATTATAAATAGTTCCAGATAGATAGTTTGTATCAGCAAAGGGAACAGGTCTGTATATCATGTATCTATATGAAAAGATGTCCTAAATTTCATGTAAACATATATGGAGAATTGGTACTGGCATGAAAAGAAGGATTGAATTACATTTATCAGAATGAGCTGCAATCCTGGATATTATGCACCTACATGAATATCATGTGCCATTATAAGTCAAAGTCATGGGTGTCGTATATTGCCATTGGAAACAGTTCTCAAAACTATTTTTCTTCATTTTCAAGCATTTTGCATATAATGAACATACATAAGACGAAATCCTTTAAATCATTATAAGCATTAAAAGAAGCACTATAAAATGGTCCTTGGTATTATGTAGCTATATTTGTAGATGCCATGCATATTATTTACTTTCAAGTGAAGTACCTATGCATCAGCATAGGATCAATTCCTGAACATCATATGTGTGTATGGGAAAAAGTCCTGGATGTCATGTATCCTCATGGGAAGAATTCTTGGAAATTAGGCACTTGCATGAGAAGTCCTGAAAAAGATGCACATACATGGTTAGTGCTAGAAATCATGACACTGAATGAGCAAAAGTCCTGGATGTAAAGTACAGTGTGGAAACTGCCCTGGATATGTTGCACTGGCATTGTATGCATCCTTGTATATAATGTATCAGCATAGAAAGAATTCATAAACATTATGTATGTGCAATAAAAAGTGAAACAGTACTGGATAACATGAACGTTCCTGATAAAATGTCCTGGATGTTATGTGCATGCCTGGGGAACGTGTACTATATATAGTACACACATTAAAAGTGATCCCAGATATGTTATTTTGGCATAGGAATCAGTCTTGCATATCATGTAGTGGAGACCATGTACCTGCATAGGTAGGAGTCCTTGAAATCTGGTACCTACATGGAATGAAGTCATATATATCCCGTGCCAGTGTAAAGCAATCTTGTATATCACTTGGAATGGAAAGCAATCCTGACTATCAGGTACTCATATGAAATGGAGTCATGTATATCATGCACCTACATGAGTAGAAGTAATGGATATCACAGACACCCTTGGAACAAAGTCCTGGGTGCCATATAGAGGCATTGGTAGCAATCTTGGGCAGCATATGCCTGCCTAAGAATCACGCCTGATCGTGAATGAAAAGCAGTCCTGTATAACAGGTCCTGACATGGGAAGAAGTTATGCATGCCATTATAGGAATGGGTCAAAACTCCTAGAAATCATGTACTCTCATAGGAAGAATTCCTGGAAATTTTATACCTATATGTAAAACAGTCCTGGATATCAAGTATGCACATTAAAATGTGTTCCAGATATATTTTATTGACATGGGAAGTGGCCCTGTATAACATGTTTCTGTATGAAAAGAAGTATTACACTTCATGTAACCATACAGAAAGCAGTCCCTGCTATTGTACCAGTATGAAAGAGAGGGCTAAACTATATACGCTAGCATTGGATGTCGGCCTGGATAATGTACTCTCAAATGAAAAAGGCCTGCATATACGGCACAATGCGTAGTACAAAACCTGGATGTCTCCTTCCAACATGGCAAGTGATTTTATATATCATGGGCCCACATGGGAAATAGAGCTGCATATCATGTCCAGACATGAGAAGTATTTCTGTGTGGGTTAAAATGATGTCCCGCATCCGGTCAGGGCTCAGGCCGCTGGGCCGGAAGTTTGACTGCATGCACACCCATGCCTCTGCTAGACTGGCATCAGGCTATGAGAAGCCGTGGGACCCACTCCAGGGATGGGGAAGAGCAGTCTGAGGTCCCCGCAGAACTTCCTGGATTGACTCTCGGTCCCCAGGCCCGCACGGAAGACAAGGAAGACAGGTTCTCAGGCTCTTTGGCACTGCAGACGCTACTGAAGACCTGAGAATGGAGTGGGCACCCACAGGCAGACTCTGGCCTGGGGCCGAAGGGAAAAGGGTAGGGAGCAGAGCTTCAGCTGGTTCTCCCAGGGGAGGAGAGTCCTTGCTTGGCTTGGTTGCACAGGTGCAGGCGGCTTGGCTTGGTGGAAGTTGTGTCTGGGAGGGCAGGGAGGCCTAAGCAGGAGATTAGATGCGACTCTGTAGAGGAAGGCCCGCTTCATTGCTCCAGCGTGGGGGGTCTGGATGGGAAGACGTGGTCCATGGTTTTAAGGTGTTTATCGTCATGGCTGGAAGGAGAGCTAAGAGGGTAGTAGAGGCAGAGAGAAAGGCAGAGAGGAGAGAGGAGAGAAGCAGAGGCCAGCTATGGCCAAGAGGAGAGAGGGGGTAAGGGAAAGTGAAGAGAGGGGGAGCAAGAGGACAAGAGAGAAGCAAGCAGGAAGCAGGAGTAAGAGTAAGTGCAAGAGAGGGAGGAAGGGGCAAGCAGCTCTTTTTTTAATGGGCTGGGCCAGGTAATTGTGGGGGTGGACTCCAGACATGACTGATGGCCACAGAATTATGGAGCTGGGGCCTCATATCAGGAGCCTAGTGTCTGGGAGCATGGCAAACAGGCCTTCCAGGGTTTAAACCTAGCTAGGTTTAAACAGGTTGCCTTTCAGGGTCCCACATTCCTGCATATTGTTAAAAGAAAAAAGAAAATTTCCTATTTATAAGGGAACCACATGGTACAAAGTCTTTTATATCTTGTATATGCATTTGAAAATGTTCTAGATGCCAGGTACCATCATTGAAAGAAGTACTTGATGCCATGTACCTGACATCAAAGAAGTCCTAGCTGTCATGTAAGTACATAAGAAGAAGATAGATTTCATCTCATGTTCTAGGAAAACCACTGGACATCTTGTTCCTGCATGGGAAAAAGTACTGGATATAACACAGTTGCAAAGTGTTGGATCTCAACAGAAACCAAGGAAATTCAAAAACTCATCAGATCCTACTACAAAAGCCTATACTCAACACAACAGGAAAATCTGGATGAAATGGACAATTTTCTAGACAGACACCAGGTACCAAAGTTAAATCAGGATCAGATAAACCATCTAAACAGCCCCCATAAACCCTACAGAAATAGCAGCAGTCATTAAAAGTCTCCCAACAAAAAAAAAAAACAAAAAAAAAACAAAAAAAAAACAAACAAACAAAAAAAAAACAGGACAGGATGAATTTAGTGCTAAATTCTATGAGACTTTCAAAGAAGACCTAATACCAATACTCTTCAAGCTATTCCACAAAATAGAAACAGAAGGAACACTTCCAAATTCATTCTATGAAGCCACAATTACACTTATACCTAAACCACACAAAGACCCAGTAAAGAAAGAGAACTTTAGAACAATTTCCTTTATAAATATCAATGCAAAAACACTCAATAAAATTCTTACAAACTGAATCCAAGAACACATCAAAACAATCATTCACCATGATCAAGTAGGCTTCAGCCAAGGGATGTAGCGATGGTTCAACATATGGAAATTCATCAATGTAATCTACTATATAAACAAACTCAAAGAAAAATCCACAAGGTCATCTATCTCATTAGATGCTGAGACAGCATTTGACAAAATTGCACAGCCCTTCATGATAAAAGTCATGGACTAATCAGGAATTCAAGGCCCATACCTAAACATAGTAAAAGGAATATACAGCAAACCAGTAGCCAACATCACACTAAATGGAGAGAAACTTGAAGCAATCCCACTAAAATGAGGGACTAGACAAAGCTGCCCATTCTCTCCCTACCTACTCAATATAGTACTTTACATCCTAGCCAGAGCAATTAGCCAACAAAAGGTCATTTTGTGTCCAGAATTCCAAGGGACCCCCAGGAGAGCTCTAAAACCCTGGGCCCGATGCAAAGATATAAAAGAGTCTTTTTATTAATACAAATCAGACTCAGATCGAAAACCTTCCCACTGCACAGGACAGAAGTGCGACCTGGAGCCTAGAAGTCTTGACACTTTTATACAGCATAGTCAGGAATTCTTTGGATTTTAGGGTAATGGGTGAGGTGACAAGACAAGTTATTTTTCAAACAGTATATCATTTGTTCATGCAGCAAGGCAGAATCTCACTAAATGGGGGCGGGGAACCCTTCAGACCTGGGGACTAACTTTATGGTGCTGTCAGGAACTAGTATATTTTACGACTAGCCACAGCTGCCTGTGACTTCTGATTACCCTCCTTTTACGATTCAAACTTGGGACCCTAAACTCCCCAACGATGTTCAGTTTTTGCTTCTTTCCCAAGGACAGGCACCTGCTGCACCTGGGAAATGCTTAGTCGTTTATCAGTGATTGTGCCAGCCTCTGTGACACAGAGGCAAGGGAGGTTGCCATTAGTCTATTCTCAAGCCAGCATCTGTGGCTCCTGAGACAGGGGTTCATTAGGGGTTGCCTCTATGGAAACAGGGATAGCGATATTCCAATTCGAGAACCGGTCCTCTCTGAAAGGCCAGGATGGGAAGGGACCCTTGCACTTGCTGCAGGAAGGAGCAAGGGAGGGGGGAAGAGGGGCAAGAGAGCTCAGAGGCAGGCTGCCTGTGCCACTTCAGTCAGAGGGATATAAATTGGAAAGGAAGAAGTCAAAATGTCATTAAGTTCAGGTGATATAATAGTATACTTAAGTGACCCCAAAATTCCGCCAGACCACACCTAAACCTGATAAACAACATCAACAAAGTGGCTGGATATAAAACTAACTCAAACAAATTAGTAGTATTCCTGTACCCAAAGGACCAACAGGCTAAGAAAGAAATTAGGGAAACAACACCCTTCACAATAGTCACAAATAGTATAAAATACCTTGATGTGACTCTCACCAAACAAGTAAAAGATCTGTATGACCAGAACGTCAAGTCTCTGAAGAAAGAAATCAAAGAATACCTCAGAAGATGGAAAGATCTCCCATGCTTGTGGACTGACAAGAGCAATATCATAAAAATAGTGATCTTGCTAAAAGCAATTGTCTTAGTCAGGGTTCTCTAGAGTTGCAGAGCTTATGGTAGTCTCTATGTAGTAAAGGAATTAATTGATGACTTACAGTCTGTAGTCCAACTCCCAACAATGGTTGGCAGCAGCTGTGAATGGAAGTCCAAGGATCCAGCAGTTGCTCAGTCCCACAAGGCAAGCAGGCGAAGCAGAGTGAGCCTTCCTTCTTCCAATGTTTTTATATGGGTCTCCAGCAAAAGGTGTGGCCCAGATTAAAGGTGTGGTGGCACACACCTTTAATCCCAGATGACCTTGCTTGAACTCGTAGATCTTCCATTCTTAATATTCTAGGATTCATAGCCACTATGCCTCAAGATCTCCATGCCAAGACTCAGGTCGGAAACTTGTATCTCTCAGCCTCCAGATTAGGGCCACAGGTGAGCCTTCTAATTCTGGAGTGTAGTTCATTTCAGATATAGTCAAGTTGACAACCAGGAATAGCCACTACAATCCACCCCTTGTCAACTTGACACAAATAATATCTCATGTCCACATGAAACAATAACAAAATCATGAATACGCCTAACATGATATAACTATTCCTCATACAATCACAAACACATTTGGAAATTTACAATGGGGCAATGTCCCTTGGGAACATTCTTTTAGTGTCTCAATTTAAATACCAATTGATATTAAAGAAATTGGAAGAAAGAAAAAAATGTATTCTTAACAAAATAAGACAGAAGCATTCATATTACTTTGTAATCCTCATTTCTGCAACTGATTACGTGGCCTTAGCTGGTATTTATAACTATCTTCCTCTACTACCCATTCTGTATTTCCTTCCCCCTCAGCAAGCACCTCAGCAGGTCTTCTTTTCCTGGAGGACTGACCCATACCTTCATTCCTGATGGGTCTGCATCCTTTGTCATCTTGCTTGGATTAGGCTGTTGTAATTTCCCATTGACTTTAATCACAGGACATGGAAGTACTAAGAGACGCCCTAAGGGATCTCCTGCACTCCAGACATAATCCTGCTTACCTCCATTGTCAAGAGGCAATCCTATTTCTCCATGGTAATCTGGATCTATCACTCCTCCTAACACTGTTATTCCCTTCTTAGCCTGTTGGTTTAAGGGCATTAGAAGCCCAAAATGACCAGGGGGAAGTCTGAGCTTCCAGTTCAATGGAATGTTTGTTGTGGCTCCTGGTAGGAGAACTCCCCCCTCTGGAACCAAAACTTCTAGGCCAGCAGAACCTAGAGTTGTGGGGACAGGAAGCAAAAATTTTCCTAGAGGGTCACTAGGAGTGATAGTGAGTGGAACTATTCCCTCTTCCACCCCTTGATTCCTGGACCCATGGATCCTGGCTATGGGGGAAACTGTGCCATATATTGGACGCTGATTCAAAGCATATACTGCCTTCTGAAGAACTCTGCCCCAGCCTTCCATGCTGTTGTCACCTCATTGGCACTGTAGCTGTGTCTTCAAAAGGCCATTCCACCTTTCTATCAGACCAGCAGCTTCAGGATGATGAGGAGCATAGTAAGACCAGTGGATTCCATGATCATGGGCCCACTGTCGCACTTCTATGGCTGTGAAGTGAGTTCCTTGGTCAGAAGCAATACTGTGTGGAATACCATGATGATAGATAAGGCATTCAGTGAGTCCACGGATGGTGGTTTTGGCAGAAGCATTTTGTGCAGGAAAGGCAAATCCATAACCAGAATAAGTGTCTACTCCAGTAAGAACAAAACGTTGTCCTTTCCATGGAGGAAGTGGTCCAATGTACTCAACCTGCCACCAGATTGCTGGCTGGTCACCTCGAGGAATGGTGTCATATCTGGGGCTCAGTGTTGGTTTCTGTTGTTGGCAGATCTGGCATTCAGCAGCAGCTGTAGCCAGGTCAGCCTTGGTGAGTGCAAGTCCGTGTTGTTGAGCCCAAGCATAACCTCCATCTCGGCCACCATGACCACTTTGTTCATGTGCCCATTGAGCAATGACAGGGGTAGCTGGGGAAAGAGGCTGACTGTCCACCAAACGGGTCATCTTATCCACTTGATTATTGAACTCCTCCTCAGGTGAAGTCACCTTTTGGTGAGCATTTACATGTGACACAAATATCTTCACATCCTCTGCCCATTTGGAGAGATCTATCCACATACTTCTTCCCCAGATGTCTTTCTCACCAATTTTCCAATCATGGTCTTTCCAGGTCCCTGACCATCCAGCCAATCCATTGGCTACAGCCCATGAGTCAGTGAACAATCATACTTCTGGCCATTTCTTCTTCCAAACAAACTGTAATACATGTGTACTGCCCAAAGTTCTGCCCACTGTGAAGATTTTCCTTCACCTGTATCTTTCAGGGTTGTCCTGGAAAGGGGTTGTAATGCTGCAGCTGTCCACTTCTGGGTGGTGCCTGCATAACGTGCAGAGCCATCAGTAAACCAGGTCCTAGTCTTCTCTTCTTCAGTCAGACGATCATAGGGAACACTCCATGAAGCTATAGGCGCATGCTTGGCAGCAGATGGCATTGTAACAGGAGTGGAAACCATAGGCATTTGAGCAACTTCTTCATGTAACTTGCTTGTGCCCTCAGGACCTGCTCTGGCCTGATCACGTATATACCACTTCCATTTGATGATTGACTGTTGCTGTGCATGTCCTACTTTATGACTTGAAGGGTCTGATAGCACCCAGCTCATGATGGGTAGTTCAGGTCGCATAGTAACTTGGTGTCCTATTGTCAAACATTCAGTTTCCACTAAGGCCCAATAGCAGGCCAAGAACTGTTTTTCAAAGGGAGAATGGTTGTCTGCAGATGATGGTAGAGCTTTGCTCCAAAATCCTAAGGGTCTTTTCTGTGATTCACCTACAGGGGCCTGCCAGAGGCTCCAAAAAGCATCTCTCTCTACCACAGACACCTCAAGTACCATCGGGTCTGCTGGATCATATGGTCCAAGTGGTAGAGCAGCCTGCACAGCAGCCTGGACCTGTTGAAGGGCCTTCTCCTGTTCCAGTCCCTACACAAAGCTAGCAGCTTTCCAAGTCACTTGGTAAGTGGGCCTGAGTAACACACCCAAGTGAGGAATGTGCTGTCTCCAGAATCCAAATAGACCCACTAAACGTTGTGCTTCTCTCTTGGTGGTGGGAGGGGCCAGGTGCAATAACTTATCTTTCACCTTAGAAGGAATATCTCTGCATACCCCACACCACTGGACTCCTAAGAATTTCACTGAGGTAGATGGTCCTTGAATTTTGGTTGGATTTATTTCCCATCCTCTGGTACGCATATGCATTACCAATGAGTCCAAAGTGGTTGCTAATTCCTGCTCACTTGGTCCAATCAGCATAATGTCATCAATACAGTGCACCAATGTGATATTTTGTGGAAGAGACAAACAATCAAGATCTCTTCTAACTAAGTTATGACACAGGACAGGGGAGTTAATATATCTTTGAGGCAAAACTGTAAAGGTATATACTGCTGGCCTTGCCAACTGAAAGCAAATTGCTTCTGGTGGTCCTTATGGACAGGTACTGAGAAGAAGGCATTTGTCAGATCAATGGCTGCATACCAGGTACCAGGAGATGTGTTGATTAGTTCAAGTAAAGAAACTACGTCTGGTACAGCAGCTGCAATTGGAATTACTACTTGATTTAGTTTTCAATAATCAACTGTCATTCTCCATCATCCATCTGTCTTCTGCACTGGCCAGATAGGAGAGTTAAAGGGAGATGTGGTGGGAACCACCACCCCTGCATCTTTCAAGTCCTTATAGTGGCAGTAATTTCTGCAATTCCTCCAGGAATATGATACTGGTTTTGATTCACTATTTTCTTTGGCAGAGGCAACTCTAAAGGCTTCCATTTAGCCTTTCCAACCATAATAGCCCTCACTCCACAGGTCAGGGAACCAATGTGAGAATTCTG
>JADRCD010182506.1:0-15988 GCA_019843815.1 Montemys delectorum
AGATTTATGGAGACATTCAGTGGCCACACCTCTTCTTTTACAGTGATTAAATTGATGCTGTCAGTTCTTAACCATTAGGAATTCAAGTCCAGCAAGCCCAGAGAGAGGACTGTCTTACCCCTCAGCACTGATTTGAGGTTGAGCTTGGCTTGGCGGTGCAGGTCCTCAACACAGGGGGGTCTTGTAGTGGGAAGGAACACATTCTCCTGCTGATGCCATGGTGCCGTGTAGTGGACAGTCCATCGACTCTCCTCATCTAAGTTGGAAACCGCTACAGGAAAAAGAACAGATTCACGTGTCAGTTGTTGACTCTGAATTTGTGACATTAACGTAAGGTCTCAGCCACCAGGCATGATGGCTCATGCCTTTAATCCCTACCATTGCAAGACTGGGGCATGAGGACTGCTAAGAGTTTGACACCAGCCTGAGTTACAAACTGGGTTCCAGGCCATCTTGGAATACACTGAGTGAGACCCTGCTTCAAAAACAACAAGAGAAAGACAAGGCTGTGGTGTTTAACACACCCCTAGGCAAGAATCTGCCAAGCACAAACGAACAACCTCTAGTGAGACTCCATCTCAGGCCTCAGAGGTTTTATCCACTGAGCTACATCTGTACGAGAAAAAGCCAAAACTGTCCATCTACCACACAACACGTTCATAGTGTGTTTGCTCAGCTTCCTGTGTCCCCAAATCATAGCTCCTCTTCCTGCTCGTTTTAGAAGAATGACGGACAAACTTGACAGACACCTCTCATTCTTCTTTATCCATACACAACAAACTCAAATTTACCAACTGTACAAGAATGAAACAAATTACCCCACCACGAGGTTGGAATCAAATATTTCTCTATCGAGTAACTTAAAAGACACCATTGTCACAAGTGTAAATAAACACTTTAAAACCTAGTATGTTCAGTTCGAACACCATCTGTGCTACACAATTCTTCCATTTATGCTTTCCTGGGATACTTCCGTATTAAATGTTTTTAAGATGTCTAATGCAGTTGACTTTATCTAACATAAACCAACTCACTTGAAATTTTTCAACGCAAAGCAGTCCAAAACCTTGCTGGGAGGAAAACTGCAGAGACACTGAGCCTAGGGTGAATTTCTGAGATAAGGCTTGGGATCTCTTTGCTCTGTATTTCCCATCAACCCTGACTGTCCTGGAGTATGAGTGGCTGTCTTGAAGCTGGCAGCACCTAAACACATTCATCAGCAAGGCTTCAATACTTTCTATAGATCTGCCACAGGCTTACACACAGGAGAGACTAGACATATGCACAAGCAAGCCTTTAAACTGGGCATTTACCTGAGTGGCAAGTCTAACTCCGGTAGAGCCAGGAAATGGAAAGGACTGTGACTCAGAGGTGAGTCTACCATGACTGTGCTCTGCAACAGACAGTTGGCCAGAACGACAGAGTGTATACCTGGGAACTAGATGATAAAACACATTCTCAAAAGAACATGAAAAGAAAAATAAGTGAACTAATGACTCTGTTTGAACATACTTAAAATTAACTAAATATACCCTATAATGCAGTAATTAAGACTACTACTGTAGAGCCCAAGTAGACTAAGGGTGCTCATAAATAACTTAATAAATAAAGCAAGGCTGTGGCCCAGACAATGAATTCTTAAGGAGCCCCCAGAACTATTTCCATGGAAGAGCAGTGCCTTCTTTAGACTGGCTCCCATATACCTAAAACCCACCCTACTAACAATTTTTCCTACAGTTACCATATTCTATAAAGGCCTATGGATTTCAAAGACAGGAACCATCTTCTCCATAAATCGCTAAATGGTAATCAACATTGAGAACCAGACATAAAGTTCAAAACAGAAATGCGGCTTTCTGTTTATAATATTGATGAAGATTGGTAAATAAACTAGGCCCCTTACTATTTTACATGGTGAACAAGTGTTCTGCAAGGTTCATAACACCATCAGCCTTAATCCATTAACTCCTAAAGCAAGGTCTCCACTCTGTGGTCTGGTTCAGAGAGCAACAAAGCTCCGAGCGGCCAGAGGTCCCTCAAAGTACGCACAGAATTCATTACAATGTTTTTCGCTAATGTCTACTTATTTTAGAGTTTTAATTGCCTTAAATGGAAAAAGGAAAATTTCCCTCTTTACTCTTTACAAATCAAATCCAAGTGATGGCGTCTAAGGCCCTGTAACTGTACCATCAGCCCCAGGGCACAGATACAAACTGGCTCCTCTGAAAGAGCAGTTGTCTCTTCCCGCTGTACCTGCCTCCTAGCAGGGCAGATTTGTATCAGTCCGTCCAAAGACAGGCTTCGAGCAAGAGAGACGTGGAACGTGAATGAGAGTGTTGTTCTTTGTTGTAGTCTCCAATCCCCGTTTGCAGAGACCCTCCCTGCCTTGTTTATCCAGATCAAAAGGCAACACAAAGCCACACAGAAATAAGCTAATAGAGGGGAAAAAAATCCATGTCACTGTTAAATTAAATTTTCACAGGCATGAAGAAGCACCTGGATTAATGTAATTTAAACGGACAGGATGTACACAACGAAGCCACAACGAAGTACACAAAAGCTCACGGCTTTACGACAGTCATCCGTCTAGACAGTTTGTCCTCAAGCTCTGAAATCCATAACACGGAATACCAGGGGGCTTTAGAGGATCATCCCCAGCAGAACCATGTGACCCAGTACCCATTGACTCGCACCTCAACCGCTCATCCAGCCGAACACTCGAACACTCGGAAATCACACAGTGGTATATCAAGGCAAAGAGTCAACACAAAGACTTATTTGAGAAGTATAAAAGAAATAAAGCCATGTAAAACCCCAAACATAAATAAGACAGACCAAGGGAAAATAATACTGCCCAACGCGTTTCAATGACCTGATATACTTAGAGATTAATTTAAGGCTATTAAACTCTTTCACTGTAATTCAGCACACACACACACACACACACACATACACACACACACACACGTCCCAGAACTACTTACTTTTCTTCTTAAAAAGTTTAAAGAAAGATTTAATCTTTGCATTAATGAAGACCACCATTTCCTCTCTGCAGCACCTACATAGGCTCAAAATTAGAAGTCCCTTTTAAACAAAAGCTGGGCTCTCTAGGTCAGTGGCAAACTGCGCCCCACTGCTCCAGCGTGCACCTCTCTTCCTCAGGTGGCAGTCCTTCGACTTCTGAATGCCAAAGCCGTTGTAACTCTGAGGTCAAGTTTATAGTCAGGTGGTTACAAACCATTAGCAATCCTTGAACCAGAAAAACTCCCACTGAAACCTAATCTGAAAGTCTGGGAGCAGCCAGCGACAGCAGGCGGAAAGAGAGAGCCAATCACGGTCCTCCTTTGCATGAGCGCAGCTTCAAGCGCTCTGCCTCGGTGCCCATTCATTTCATTTCCGCCCGCCTCACACGCTTTAAGTCTCTCCTGTCTGGAGCCCACAAGCAAACAAAGTAGCAGATTTTGCTTTCAGGAAGTCACATCATGACGAAACCGACGTGTGCCCTGTTTTCACGAGGCTACTGCATACGTCCAGATTTACTTTTTCTTTTAAACAGGAACCAGTAAATCTGAGTGTAACCCCTCTCTGGGTGTAAGGGATGTGAACTGATACAGGGGAAAGGAACCGACCTTTGTTTCCCAGCCACGCCCCTAGGCTCTGCCTCCTACACCAAGGGAACTTTCCTCTAAGCAAGCAGAGCTTTAGTACAGAATCACCAGGGAGCTTAGAGAAACGACTTAGTAGCATTTTTATGCAAATGAAGTGCCCAGTCTTCTCACCCTTAGCTAGTTACTGCTAGTACTGCAGTGTAATCTCATTTGCATCTAGCTGACACACTCTTAAGAAACAAACAAAACCCTTTAACTTCCTCACTCCAAAGGAGAAATTAGATACATCACAGGGATTACTTTAATCTCTTTTAAATGCAGTAATTACCTAACAGCCTGGTTCTAACAGTTCCACCCCAGCTTTGCTGGGTAGTAGTTTTAAATAAACATTATTTGCATTACTCTTTAGCTCAATGTAGCTGATGGGAAATCAAGGCACTATTAGAAAAATACAGTCCCAGAGGAAAGAGAAAAACTGAAGAAAACAGATCAGGAACCAAAGGGGAAGGCAGGAAAAGTGCCCCACACCTCACCCCATTCCACACAGAACAGTCTGTGAAGCAATTTAAAGGACTTCTTAGTTCATAGCTTGGGGCCAGACTTGTAACTGAATGGAAAAATGTAATAATCCTCTAATTCAAAACATTTACTTTATAACAAAGCCTCTTAGTCAAAGAATAGCAGTTTATATATGGGGCTCCCCTTAGGGGAAGCTTGGTGATGGTGGCCCCTCAAACTTCCCGATCCTTTATAACCATACTTTTTGAGCAACGAAAGCAAACAAACAAAAACCGGAGAAACTAACATATCGTTATCACACATAGAGGAATCCTGACGTGTGTTCTTTAGTCTTTTACATGGCTTCACTTAAAAGTCATCAAAGTGTTAGATGGCAAACGAGTAACAACTGAGACTGTAATTCAAATTATATGGCTGTCTTAAATTGAGAGCAAAGTCCCCCTTTAGACATATCAGTGACCTTGCTGTGTGTGTTAGAGACAGGCAGAGTTCCGGAAGGAAGCAATCCTATTCACCATCTACACGGTTTTCAATGTCACCACAACAACTTTACAAAAGAAAGACTGTTCAAGAGTGCAAACCTTGAATACACTCAATCCTGTACAACACACAGTGTTCCGTGTGCGCAGTAAGGGACTGCAAACACGGATACACTCATCCAAGAGGTAAGTATCGAGCACCTGCTAGATGCTCCCTCAGGCTTACACTATTTGACAAGAAATTCTAATCATGTGGCAGATCAGAGAGCGGTAAGTTATGTGGGTAAAAGAAGAGTTTGACAAAAGCAGAAGAGAAGAGAATGGGAAGAGAGGTGGATGGATCTTGATGTACTTTAAACAAGTCAGGGTGGTCCTCACCGAATAATGAGGTTTGAGAACAGACCTAAAGGAGAAGATGCAATAAAACAGAACTCAGCGATAAATCCCACTGGCTCCTGTTTTCAAAACAGAGGGCTGTTCCTCACATCTCCAATGCCCTCCCCCTCCCCCCTGAGTATTTAAGAGAATGTTCTTTCCCTTCTTAGAAAATGAATTGTAGCAAGAGTCAAGCATGGAGCAAAATACTTCCTTTTCTCTCTAGACTGTCTGGTAATAAAGAGCCACAGTTGAGGAAGGTAAGCCCTTGTTTGTTACATACCAGCCAATGGCAAACTCAGCGAAAGGAGGCAGGCTTCAAGCCCCAGATCCAGGGGCACTTCTTCTATGTATGTACTTATGTATACCCTAAGTCCATGTCTTCAGATGACAATCCAGATAAATTATCATGTTTATTAACTGTTATACACTGTTAAATCGTGGCACTATACATTTTATTAACTTTTATTCATTGTAAAGTCTTCCCCAACAATACTGCCATCTTGCACTTTACATCATACAGATCAGCCCAAGAGCTGGGACATATGCCTAACCATACAATTTGGATGCCTTTCTGCTGTGATTTATTTAAGCAAATATCTAGTACTTTGAAGTTGCTTAGTTTATACATTCAACAGGAAATATATGCTTCTATGGTACTTCCTATTCCAGTTGTAGACAACCACACTAGCAGCAGCAGAAGCAAACCATCTGTAATGTCCTAGACTCTGGAAACGTGACAGAATAGCTCGGTAAGGAAGACCCTCCATTCTGCCACCACCCACTTGCAGTCCCAAGACATCCATGCCAAACTTTGGTCAGCTGGACAGTGGAGGGGAGGATGGGATTTTCATCCAGGCTATTATCAGAACTTAAGACATTATGATTGGTCAATAACATGGAATATTTCTTGGTATGTGGTAGTAAGCATTCGTGTTGATTAAATATGCGAATAAATCAGGAAACGGCTAAGTACCTATACGCTTAATAAAGAATTACGCTTATTTTTAAATTATTTATTTGTCTATGTGGTGTACTTGAGTGTGGAGGGTGTTTGTGCATATGTGTGCTCGCGCACACGCATGGATGAAGATAAAAGAACAACTTGCAGCAGTTGGTTCTCTCCTTCCGCCACAGGGAGCCAGGGATTGAACTCGGATCACCGGGCTTGGTGACAAGCACCTTCCCCTGCCGAGTCACCTTGCCAGTCCAAGAGGAATGCTCTATCGAAGAAGAACGAGCTTTGCTGACACCATAATTATCTGTCCTCTCGCCTCAGGGTTAAACTGTCAGCTCCTCAAATGACTGCTCTAACAACTGCCCATAGAGACATTCTTTTCTATCACCTTGTCATGGAAATTTTCACAGAGCTTCTCAGGATAGAGAGCTGCTTTAGTCAGTTAAGTGTTTGCTGCACAAGCATGGAGACCTGAGTGCGATCCCCTAGCACCCCTGCGGAAAGGCAAGTGTGGCAGTGGACCTCTAGACTCTCAACCCTGGGGGAGCAGAGACAGGAGGATCCTTGAGGCCTGCAAGAGCAGCCAGGATAGCTCCTGCCTGGTTCAGTGGGAGACCCTATTTCAGAAAATGTAAGGCGAAAAGTGGTTGAAGAACATACACAGCGTTAGCCTGTGGCCTCCATAGGAACATACACACGAAAAACGAAAAATACGTAAATGAATTAAATAAAAACAAAAACAAAAAACTATGCCTCAATATTGGTTAAATAATCCTGGTGGAACTTTGATGGCCTAGTACTTAAAACACTGAACTTTAATAATCCTATTGACTTATTCTGATACAGAGCTTTGGAATTCTGTTTCTATTACTGTGCTATGAAATTTGTATCCTTATTTGTAAATAAGTTCCAAATTTTCTGCTTATGTTTTTTACATTAATCAAACCTTCTTAGTAATAAGTGTTCTATTTAAGGTTTCTTCTCAGCCAGGGGCAGTACCACACATCTTCAGTCCCAGCAGTCTGGAGGCAGAGTCAGGAGGATCTCTGAGAGTACCAGGCCAGCCTGATCTAAGCTAGAGCCCAGGATAGCCAGGGCTACCCAGAGAAATCCTGTCTCAAAAAAAAAAACAAAATAAATAAATAAAAATAAAGTTTTCTTTTTTTTCCTTCTAGGCCAGATATGGTGCTCTATGCCTCTATTGAATTTCAGCTCTGCAGGAGTCAGAACGCTTGCTTGAGGGGTTGCGAGTTCAAGTTCAGCACTGCCTGGGCAAAACAGCGAGAGTATCTTCATTAACAACAAATTGTCCTTGGAACATCATGCTCTCACGTTCCCTGGTAGGGATACCCAGCATGTCAGTTAAGAAAGCACATTAATTATGACAGTGGTTTATGTTCTATCTTTTCATTTTTTTGCCGAACATTCATTAGTTTCCTTGTATGTCCAGGATAAAAGTGCGTCACTCATGGTTACAGAGGTGTGTATGCCTCCGATCCCAGCGTGCATCAGGTTGAAGCAAGCATCATTGAATTCAAGGTCATCCTAGACTACCCAGAGAAACCCATCTCAAAAGCAGTAGTCTAGAGATGGAGCTCAGTAGTTAAGTATATGTGTGGAATGTTCACAAGGTCCTAGAAAAAAAAAAAAAAAAAAGGAAACACGCCTTCTTAGGAAGTTCACAGTCCAATGGGGAAGACACACCCTAAGAGATAAAAATGGTAGTAAAAATGAGTAAGACCAGAGAAGTGAACAAGAAATTCCTAGTGGAAATGATGAAGGACCCCTAGTAGATTTAGAAGAGGAACAAATGGCTGAGATGCTATAGAAAGGGGTCTCAGTGAAGAAATAAAGGGAGGGACTCTGGTTAGATTCAGGTCTGTGTACCACACTGTACGAAGACTCTTGGGACAACAGTGAGGGAAAGACAGAAAAGGACAGGACAAGAACATACCCATACTGCTTGTCACCAGGAGGCAGGCAGTGATTAAAGAAAGACCCTGGGAAGCCTGTGTGTGCCACCATCCATGCTAAAACGTGAGGGCAAGCGGACCTCACTCACAGCTAACTTTCTTCACAGTGTTTCACCCGGCCTCTGTTCAACAGCGAACACACTGTGAACATCTGAACATCTCAAGCGTAAGTGGTCCCACATCTGCAGCTGCTTGGAGCTCCATCAGTACGGGGCATCCTCCGTAGAAGGTTCCATACCTGCCATGAGCATGAGACAGGTCACAGTCAACACCCCTGCAGGCGGTGTGGAGGATGGGTAAAAAGCACAAGCTGAATTCTCAGCTTAGAGTTGGACACCCAGACATCTCTCAGTGTCCATGCGCGTGTTTGAACTCTGAAACACTTCTGCCCCACAGCATTAAGAACACTACAATATGTTTAAAGAGGCATAGACACCTAAAGTGTTGGGGGGATTACATCAGATCTGGCTTTTTAGAATAAGCCAGGCTGTCTGGGTTCTACCCTAAGCTTCACAGTGTAGAAGGGAAGGAGACAGGGAGCCCCGGCTCTTCACTAACTGTCCATGTTACCATCTTTAGCACAACTGGGTTATTTTGAGGGACAAAACAACAACAAAACAACAAAACAAAACATCAAAAAAAAACTAACAAACAAGCAAACACTTTTTAGTTTCTGCTGAAACTAAAGGCTTCTAAGTAGCAAAGGCATGGAAGCTTCCAGAACTCTGCCACAGAGCCTGTACCCCCTTACCTTCTCATCTCCATTTTCATATCATTTCAGGCTCCTTGGTACATTAAGAACAGTGGGACATTAGAAGTCTTTTCAATCTCTGAACGTTCATACTGTTAAACAATATTGATTTTAAAAAGGGGCCATTTTCAAATGTTATACACAAGAGAGAGTTACACGAAGACATGAGGTTAGGCTATATAATATTTTATACATATATTTTATACATATATATGCCATATGTGTAATATGTCATATCAATATACTATATGTATATCATATACATATATCTACTATATACACAATGAAATCTTCATCAATTGAAAATAAAATATATAATTACCAAGGAGTGCTGTGTTTGACTAGAAATAGAAAGAATGAAAGAGTAAAAAAAATCATACTTAACATCCATTTAAGGTTAGAGCTCATGATAAATATAACACATCTCAGGGAACTTCAGCTCCTCAGATAGAAAATTCCTCAGCCCAACCTCTTCTATAACTGGTATGTTTACTGGTTGCTAACCTTAAGGCTGTTTTATAAAAATCAAGAAAACATCTAAATTAGAAAAGCAGAGGGCTGGAGAAATGGCTCAGCAGTTAGGAGAACTGGATTTGATTCTAAGCACCCAGAAGACAGCTCACGGCTGTCTATAACTCCAGTTCTAGGAGATCTGCCATACTCCCCGGCACTGCATGCACATGGTGCACATACATTCATGTGTACAAAATATAAAACCCTTAGAAATTTTCATCTATTGTGTTTTTGAGGCTCATTGGGCAAGCTGAAAAACATCATACAGTATAACCCTACTAGGCCAATTAAATTAAGTGTTGACAAGAGATTGCAGAAAATACTCAAAGTTAACATAATTTACTTTGTATACACACACACACACACACACACACACACACACAGCTACTGTTCCCAGAAAAAAGAAACCATGCAACAAAACTTCATGCAGAATTATTTTAACTGTCTCACTAATGTCATTTCACAAAGCACATTTAAATTCATCAATACCCCAGAACTTCACAGACACAATGAGATGATCTTCTGTTTCCAAATTAATTTTTAATGATGTAGCCATGACATATTGCAAAGGGTGGCTAGAAATCCCCTTTGACCAGTATATGGTGGAGGTGGTGAAAGGCAGAAAGGGACACCTTCAGAGATGATGCTACATCTGCTCTTTAGAGGGAACTTGATCTGGTATATCCATTCTGCCAGTTCATTTTGGTACTGAGAAACCCCCTCCACTCTGCATGTGGATTCTGGTTAATAATTTAACCCAGCCCCACCATTCCCATCTGCTCAGTCCACTTCAAAACAACTGCTGTCGCCACAGCTAGTTCAGGCAAGCCACAGTTCATATCACAAACAATGAGTAAAACGAAAAGACGGGCAGACAGAAAACATGCCATGAGAAGAGAAAAATAACTCCTGCCCTCCCTATCAAAAGTGCAAAACAAAAAACATTAAAAAGGAGCTGCATTCACACTGAACATTCAAAGTTAGGCTGGCCTGCAAGGGCGGAGGGTGCAAAGTCTTCCCAGACAGGGTAGGGCCATCCTGAGATAGTAGAAGTGACTCATGAGGCAGCTCTGTAAGGAGCAAGCCTTTGTAACAGTGTGTAAAAACATCGCATGGGAATCTGAAGAGGAGCTTTCAGAGGCCCAGGGAGCATCAGATCGCCTTGCTTCTGGAATAAGCAGCTTGCAAGCACAGCAGTGTGCTACTCCTGGCTGAGCTGACTATCCCGTCTCTAGTCTGCAGGATCCTTCATGCTGCCTGTGCGGAGAAGAGGTCATGTGGCTGGAGAACCCATTCTCACTTTTCCCCCCAATCTCCCGAGATACCTGATCCGGGCCCTATAACTGGCATGTCTCTACTCACTGTAGAAGTAATGGCCAAACGTGAACCTTGCTGTGAACCTGAAGCACTCCTTGACACAGCTTTAATAACTTTATTTTTAAAATGCACCATCACCGGGCAATGGTGGCACACGGCTTTAATCCCAGCACTTGGGAGACAGAGGCAGGCGGATTTCTGAGTTCGAGGCCAGCCTGGTCTACAGAGTGAGTTCCAGGACAGCCAGGGCTTCACAGAGAAACCCTGCCTCGAAAAACCAAAAACAAACAAAGTACCATTTTACTTCAAGACAGCATCCTTAAAAGCAAGCTGTGGGCTGGAGAGTTGGCGCATTGGTTTAGAGCACTTGCTGTTCTTGTAGAAGACCTGAGTTTGGTTCCCAGAACCCACATGGGAGCTTGTAACTATCTAAAAGTTCAGATCCAGGAGATCCAATGCTATCTTCTGACCCCTGAGGACACCAGGCATGCATGCAGCGCCCGTGCATACATACAGGCAAAACATTCATACACAGAAAATAAATAAGCCTCAAAAAATGTTTAATGTTTAAAAAAAAAAGCAAGGTATGCCTTACAGAAAGAAAACAGAGCGTTTCATTAACTATAGCTTCTTACACCTCAGTCAATATTCTTCACATGCTGTATCCAAGTAGCACCGAGACTCAAGTCATTGTGCAGACCTATATGAGGTGCGTATAGGCCTGGTGAAGGGAGGAGAGACACAGTGTATGTGCGGAGAAGTGCATAGAAACAAGCTTAATTGCAAAGTTAATTCGTTTTGCTGACTGAATACATATTAAGGGTCTGATTGCTCTAATGTATCTCAGAAAAAGTAATTTCCAAGGACTTGAAAATTAAAATATACTTTTTGTAGTATTAAAATCTAACATACTTATATACTAAGAATAAAAATAATTAAAGAGAAATACATTTTAAAATCTGGAAGAAAAAACTGTCACCTTTCTTGGTAAAATCTTTGAGGAGCAAAAGAGAAAATCTCAACCTGGAATAAAAATCCAGAGTATAATGGGATAGTCCTAGATGTGTAACTGAAGAGAGGCATGCGAGTAACTAAAACTGAGCAACATTAAGGGCCTGTGTGATCAACACTTACAAAGCCTACAAGAAATTCATACTTGAGAAGCATTTATTGCAGAGAGAAGACAGAGGAAGAAAAAAAGACTTCCATTTTAAAAAGAGAAGGGGAAAATTAAGGAAGTCGCCCCCTACAGGGCACAAGACACCCACTGAAGCACAGGACATGAAAATGGCCTTGGGTAGCTTGGGTTCAAACTTCATTTTACCCTCAGAAGAAGCCCTTGTCTTCCTCCACAGGGGAAGGTCTTCTATGATTTCTGTGCTCGTTGAGTTTGAATTTGAGAAAGGTTGATATTGTACTTCCAGAGAGACACGGATATTCATAAACTACATATCGTCTGTGATCAAGCCCAGTTAAAGAAGCTCTTAGTATTTACATATTACTGCATGAAAAAGAGGTCAATATTGGGGCAGTGGTGGGTGAGTGTGTGTGTGTGTGTGTGTGTGTGTGTGTGTGTGCACGCGCATGTGTGTCACTAGGTTGGCTGCTGACCCATGAGCTTCTGAGGATTCCCCAGTCCCCAATGCCCTCTCCGTATAGAAGCACTGGGGTCATAGGCATGTTTCACCGCAATCCACTTAAGGCTGGTGCTAGGATCACAAACCCAAGTCCTTATTTTGGGCGGCAAGTACTCTACCCACTTAGCCACTCTCCCAGTCCCAAACAGGATCTTGTTTTGTTTTGTTTTTCAAGACAGTGTAGCTCTAGCAATTCTGGAGCTTGCTCTGTAGACTAGGCTAGCCCAATCCACTTGCCTCTGCCTCTGCCTCCAGAACATGGAGCACTATGCCCAGCTTTAAGCGATGGGGTCTTAAGAAGAGTTTTCATATAACGATGGTTCTGAAACACTGTACAAGAATAGGAAACGCAGTTAAAGTGAGTGCTAAAAAAAAATCAGATTTATCACTGCCTAATTTCTTCTCAATCAATGATCAGTAAGGATTAAAACCTGAAGGACACCTAGAATTTTGGTTTTGGTAATGCCGGGGATGGCATTCAGTTTCTCAGGCATGCAAAGCAAGGGCTCTGCCCCTCAGCTTCTTTCCCAGCCCTTTATGGTTAAGCAAGCAGTGGAAGGTCCACATATGAACTTGTACTCTACTAAGTTACACAGCCATTGACATTTCCTTTTCCACTTTTCCTGTGACCTCTCACATCATCACACATATGGTTCTGATGAATGTTGCAATTAATAAGCTGCTGTGCTCAACTGCTCTTGGGAAGAGGCCTGCTGGTTCACAAGCTAAATGATCCTGGAGAAGTTAAAAATGAGCAAACTTGGCTTGCTCGTGAACTGACAGGACTTTAGAGTTAAAAGCCCTGCTGTCTTTGAGTTCCTAATAATGAAAAAGATCCATCTAGGCAAAGATAATGTTCATCCAATCATCTTATAGCTTCATTTTTTTATTTGTGTCTTCCAAAATTAGGCAAGAGACAGCAGCAAATTCTTCAAACACAATCTTATTATGTGTAAGGCTGTGGAGGCTGCACGAAACAGCTGGAGGTGAGAGACAGGGCAAAGAGCAGGCGCTCAGCAGAAGTGGACACTCGGAAGTCATAGGCGCTCAGCAGAAATGGACACTCGGAAGTCATCTGGGTCGCAGAGCACATCTGCTACTTATCCAGCCACAGACTAAGTCTATAAAACCTCTCCACAATCCCAGTTTTGCCATGGTCTTGATAACAGAGTTGGCTGGCACAGCAGCTGTTCTGCCATGCCTGTTGGCATTTACTATTAGGAGAAGGAGGGATGAGCAGGGCAGAGCTGGGAGGCAAGGGGGACACGGTGACCGCAGGGCCCTAAGAATCAGTGTGCAAACTTAAAATGACAATTTAAAACTGATGCTTATGCTAGGCAACTCTCATGATTGTAAAAATGCTATGCTTGGCCCTTCCCCCTCAGCATCATAGCCGCTCAACATAGGGACTAGACCCCTCCCCCCCAAAAAAATCACAGATTAACACGAGCCATCTTCTTCATGTGTCTAATAACGTGTTTAACTATGGTCACATCTGAAGCTCAGAGTGTAAAAATGTAGCTAGTTCATAATTTGGACCGCTGTTTCACTCCTTGGTTCCCCCCCCCACCCCCCTTTCCTATTTTGAGAGGCCATCTCAGTAGGTATCCTAACCTGGCCTGTAACTCAAGAGCTTCCGACTCAAGCTCCCAAATGCAAGCTTACAGAACTAAGCCACCTGTTAGCTTCTTTCACTATGAAAAAAAAAAAAAAAGTGGGGAATGCGGGGGTGAAAAACATTCAAAGAACCTAACCAACAGTGGGCTAGGGAGATGGCTTGGTTGGTAAAGTGACTGCCATACAAACCTAAAGATCTGAGTTTAGGTCCCAGTACCCTTTTAGATAAAAGTTGGGTGCAGATATGGTCTCCCAAAATCCTAGCCTCCGAAAGGCAGAAACAACCGTTTGTTTGCACCCCCATCCCTCATCTTGCTGTCTCAAACAATAAAGGTGCGGTCTGTATACATGGATGGCTCTGCAATTGAACACTGCGGTTTCATTCTTAGCATCCTCACTGCAGCATACAACCATCGGTGACTCCAGGGCCAGAGAACACGAAGCTCCATCCTGGCCTCTGGGTTTCAGGCTGGTACAAGGTGCACAGATATGCATGTGCACAAAACACCTAGACACACGAAAAATAGTAATTTAAAAAATGATCAAGTGGAGCACTCTGGCCTACACAAGCGCACAATTAGAAAAACTTAAAAAGGGTTTAGCTAACAGTTATGACATAAACAACCAACCCTAGAACTAGAATAAAAAGAAAATAAGATACGTAATGCGTGAGTTAGGCCTGGCGGTATTTCACCAGCAGTGCCAGAGCCCTGACCTATACAGTGAGCGCCAGGTCTGCTGGGTTAACAGTGAGAACCTGTGTCAAACAAACAATCCAAAGACATCTGCAAAGAAAATGAATCAAATCTCTCCAATACTCCATAGAGCCTCCTAAAAATGTCAGATGAACTCAATTTTATCAGCAGGTCTCAGATACCTATCTCTGTGAATGCAGCAAGCCACAGAAATTACTACACGATAAAAACACAAAGTCCTGGCTTTGATCCTCAGCATTAAACTAAAACGAAATATTTTTGAAACTGCCACAGTTAATTTTCATATGCAGAGTCTATTTAATCATATTTTCCAGCTATCAATGTGCTTTAAAATACTTACACACGTTCCCACCCGTGCTACATGTTTATGCACAATCACCTGTAATCTGACTGACATTTAATTATTTCAGCTGGAGAGAGACCTACTCACCGATGGCACCCCACTGGATAGAGGAATCAGCCACAGACTCCAGACGGTATATTACATTCATCATTAGAATGAATTCCCAGGGGTTTTATGAAAAGCACACTTCATCAAGATGCTCCACGCTAACACCGTGTGAAAGGCACTTCTTCCTCCTTGGGTAACCCAGTGGCAGCTACAAACTCCTTAACAGAAAACCTCTGCATTCTGAACTTTCAGCTTCACTGAGAGTGCATTTCACGCGCGCACGCGCGAGCACACACACACACACACACACACACACACAAGAAAAAAAAAGCCCCTTCATTTCGCAGCTGCTGAACACTACAAATAGCTTCTGTATATCTGGACTTAGAGCTCACCCCAAAGCAGACATGTTGAATGGCAACCTGAATGCTCCATTCATAGAGAACTCAAATGTGTAGAATGTGCTAAAAAAAACCATCCATCGCAGTGGTGAAGGGGATCATTACAAAGTCTTGGGGCAGAAGACAAGCCCCTGCAAATTCTTCTCAGGTCTATGCAAATGGAGCGAGAGGGGTTTCAGAAGATTCCCACAGCGATCAGAGGAGGACTAGAAAGTCTCCTTCCACTCTGACTTGATGGAAGTCTCCCTGACCATGACCTCTCTAATCTCTACAACAAATGTGTATTCCTAAGAAAAAAAAAGACTCGCTTGCCCTGAATCCGTTCACATTGCAAATCAATTATCCATCCCTGAACTCAGACATTTTTAAGTAGCTCTACTTTATTCCCAAAACGCTCTGCACAGGGCAAGCCTGTTTACATTTCCTAGATAGCCGAAGTCAAAGCCTCACCATTCACTTTGCACAGTGCCAACCTTGGTGCCAGGCCAAACGGATAGAAGGTGGCAATGTGGGACTGTGACAGAGGTATGTGGGGTCAGAGGGAGCCTAGAGAATTTAAAAGGAATATGTGTGTGTTAGGACATTATTTTCTAACCTGTATGAGTTGTCCCTTAAGAAATAGCTGGCGCAGGCAGTGGTGGTGCACGCCTTTAATTCCAACACCTGGGAGACAGAGGCAGGTGGACTTCTGAGTTCGAAGTCAGCCTGGTCTACAGAGTGAGTTCCAGGACAG
>JADRCD010182509.1:3367-19967 GCA_019843815.1 Montemys delectorum
AAAAAAAAAAAAAAAAAAAAAACCCAAAAAACAAAAAAACAAACAAACAAACAACAACAAAAACAAAAAAGGAAAGGCATAAGCCCTACCTGGAGAACTGAAGCACCACTATGAAGAAACTGAAGTCCGCTTTCAGCTGAGTCAATCCCACCTGTGGCCAAAATCGGAAACCCGGGCAAAGCACGGGCAATGGCCGTCACAGCTCTCAAAGCAATGGGCCTGATGGCAGTTCCTGCAGAAGATATGGAAGCCATAAAGTTAGAATGTCTGACTTGGGCACATTGGTGCCTTATATTTAGCGTTAAGCAACAGCAGTTTTCTAGACAAATTTACAATTTCTTTATCTGTTTTCCAAGTGTTTTTAACTTCTCAGTGAATGTAGATTTAAGGACTTGGGTGCTATCAGGAAGTCTAGACAAGTCACAAAATGGGCACAAAAAGCCTAGAACTCTTCCATAAAATATACGCAAATTATGATTTGATAAACAGTGAGGTGTAAGTGAGGTTGCATGAAGCATTCAAACATCTGTTCTAAATAGAGTCAGGGAACAGAAAGCTTTGAAAAAGAAAGCCATCACATATAGGTATGCAAAGAATCATTCAACTCTGCTATTGTTCCACAAATATGAGGAAGCTGGTGTGAATATAGAGGTTGGAAACCCAAGCACTGAAGAACAGGCATGCTCTATGTTGCTCTGTAAATGTATTTTACAGTTTGAAGATGCACAGTAAGCCTGATATAATCTCATTTACTAAAAAATTCAAATAAAATTAAAGAGAACTAACTTGACTCCTGTAATTAGTATACATTTCTCTCTCTGTCTGTCTGTCTGTCTGTCTCTCTCTCTCTCTCTCTCTCTCTCTCTCTCTCTCTGTCTCTCTGTCTCTCTCTCTCTCTCTCTGTCTCTCTCTCCCTACTCTACACACACACACACACACACACACACACACACACACACACACACACATATGTATATATGCCAAGTGTTACCAGTTTCTTAGTCCCCAACCTAATAGACATAAAAATTGCATAATGGGCAGACCACACTGTAGTGATTTTAAATAGGAATATATTGTACTAAAGCTACTTTGGAGCTTCAGCGACATTCCAGAGTGAACTAGTACTTTTATAACTGAGGGACATATTCTGATACTCTGGTGATCAGTCACGTTAATGCTGCCTTCAAAACATTTTCTAAGTTAAAATTAGGTCTAATTATGAAGGAATTGGATTTCGTCTGAAGCCAAAGTCCACTAGACAATGCAGATGCGCAGTTAACTTCAGGATCCCATTATCACTTCTGCCATCAGCCTGAGCAATATGATCTTAGAGGGCAATATTCTAGGAAGCACATAGAGTGTCCCTGGCAACCAATGGCTTTTCATCTGAACAGGCTACCTCCTGTACAGTGATGCCAAGAGTAGTATGGAAAAGACAAAACCTTGGAGACAGTAAAAAAAAAGATCAGTGGTTGGAGGAAGCAGGAGAAGGGAATGAGGGGTAAGGAAGCGAGCCAGAAGAATTTCAGAAGTGATGAGAGGTTGCATAAGGGCAGGTGCACCTTGTTACCTACTAATCCAAGTTCACGGAACAGAAAGCACCAAGGGTGAAGCCTGGTGTAAAGTGTGGGCTTTGGTGGGAGTGACACTGATGTGTCAACAGCTATACTATTGAACAGTTACACTGTTCAAGTGAAAGATGCTGAAAAATGTGTTGGAGAGGCATCTTTTGTACATGAGGTATCTTCGTTCCTTCCTCTCAGGTTTGCTATGAGCTGAAATGGCTTATTGTGGTAAGTTCTCTTTCAAAGAAGTGGGGTTTTTTTTATGTGAGATGTTTTTATACATTTCATATTAAGATAAATGTATGCACAATGGATGCTTTCTTATTATCACTAAGTGTGTGTATGGGAATGCCTTCTTATTTCTCTGTTACCTAAAAGCTTCTTACAGATTATTCTATCCTGATACTTCAAAATTTCACACAGGTATTTAGAACACAATTTATTAAGTTAGACAAACAAGAAACTAGACATCAGGATTTTATTTCTATGCCAAAAATATTTATTAATGGTTCCTTATTACCTTTATATTTTAACCATAAAAGGATAATACAGTAGGTAAACTATTGCATACAGTACTATATACTGTAGGTATAATAAAATAAATCTAGCTATGAATATAACTAAAAGGACACCCACAGCATAAACATTCAGATAGACAAAGCTAACTGCATAAAATAACAGACTGTTCAATACATACTTAGCCAATGTGTTCTTGATATAGATGTTACTTTGAACTAATAAAGAAATATTGGTATTCTTTTTCTTTCCTTTTTTAGTTTACTCAAGAGACTAGAGGAAATTTGAACTAAGCAGATAAATAATTTATTTCTCACTTCACTGTTAGAAGACTATCATTAACACTAAGGGGTAAAATTTCAAAGTGGTATACAGGGATTTGTACTCATATTCCAATTGATATTAATGGACATCAAATGGCAAAATCCCAGGACACAGCTTTGAAAATTTAACCAGTTACATTTAAAGGGCAACATTATTACACAAGTGTTAAAAACACCAGCAAATTCTCATTGGCATTTGAGGAAGTTCAATTAGGTCAATACGACATTTTCTATTTCATGTTTTCCTTCCATTTCTAAAACTTCTCTAATGTGCATAATGAACATGAAAACCTTTCAAACTAATAAAGGCTTCTTTTTCTTCCTTTTTTGTAAATTAAGAGGAATTATGTTCTCTGTGGAAATGTGAACCAAAGGTGAAGACATAGATCTTCCTGTTATTGAGCAAGAATTAAGTCATCTTTTATTGATATTATTATAAACTTCATTTGATTAAAAATAACTGATTCAATAGGATATATAGCCTACCTGTCCTTAGCATTTTTATGGAAAGTAGGTTTTATGGAAAGAGTACTAAAGGTATAGGAAATGATTGCGCTAAACTGTAAATTTAAGTTAAAAGTAAGCTAAATTTTTTCTTATAGTTTCCAGGTGAGAAAAGTGAAGAGATGATAGTCAAGACAAAAATTAAAATTCAATATGAAGTATATACACATATTCATATAAAACAGAACTGTACATACTAAAGTGCTAATTAAATTGAACAGAAATTTACAGAATCCCAACTGCTGAGATAGTGATTTTAAAAACATTACTGCTGTTATTATTATGGCTTTAAGAACAAAAAATAGGGAATAAGAAGTTAGTTCAACAGCTGGAGAGATGTGAAGACAGACTCATCCTTGAGAAAAATACCTAGATGTAAGTAAAAAAGAAAATATCTGTTCTACTGAAATCAACTACTAGGTATCATAGGATTTCAATTAAGTTCTTATCAATGTTGAGTGGCTAGAGGAACATGACAGAAAGTGCTGTTACATCAAGTCATTCTTGTATCAACTGTGTGGAATTGTCCAGTAAAGGTCAAATTATCCTAGGTCTCAGAATCTTGAAGCAATCTGAAAGCTCAAGGAAAGGAAGAATGGAGAGAAGGATGGAAGGAGGGAGTGGCACAGGGAGGGAAGGAACAAAAGAGCAAAGGATGAATGGAGGGGAATAAGGAAGGAAGAAAGGTAAAAAGGAAGAACTGAAACAAAGCTTTGCTTTGTAGGATTTGACCAAGTATTCTGGTTTGCATAAAAGGTGCCTCCTGGAGTCACTGATGCTCTAGACTGAACTGTAATTCCAAAATAATAAAGAGGGCCTCCTGGTAGTCATAAGTTCAAATGCAAGTCAGTGTGTTGAAATCTTTGAATTGATTAAAGATCATTTCCAGATTGAGCATATATTAGAAAAACATGTTCATACTTGAAAAACTTTAAATTATGTTTAAAAAAGGTGATTTATCTTGAAAATATTGATTTTTTCAGATCCTGATTAAATAAATATAGTAATTCTCTTTGCTATAGTACTATTTTGGTATGCACATAAGAACACATGACTTAGGATTTTTACTTAGTGTTCTTTTATTCAGCAATCTATCCAAAAATATTTTCAAGCATGTATATTTTCTTCCAATTTAAATCCTAGTTTTATACTCATGATACTCAAAATAGCAGCCTTTCTTATTTCAGTAGATTATTTCAAAGTATCTAAGTTCTATCACACATTATGTGTCATTAGAAAGCAAAATCATGACTTTTGGATATCATGTTTCATTAGTATGAATTTTATAAGGAAATTAAGTTGAAGATTAATTACAGTTTATAACAACAGCAAACTAAGGAGCTAACCATTGTTGGGTTAAACATTATGCTACTTGCAGTCTGTGAAGGGTTGTGAAGATTCCTTTACATTGCTGAACTTCAACTTTGCCATAAACAAAACACTGAAAATTGTAATGCTGTCAAGGAATTTTTCTGTGGGTGAATTTAGTATATTTCAAGGCATAGATACTCAACAGTGAAGCTTGAGAAAATAGCGTGTATGTGTCTGGAGGACCACTGGTTCTGGAGAGAGCATTTACTGAGTTCACTTTCATGCTGCCTTCTAAGTTGTTCTGCATTTAGTGTTGCAATGAAACAGATTTTTATAAAGAAGACAAAGCATGATGCCTGCCTTGATAGAAGTTTTTACTCTCTGGTCTCCCGAAAGGACGAGGCATGTCTTCTCCATTTTCTTCTTCCTAACAACCCTTATTTACCAGTGTCATAATGCTGATGAGATTGCTTTGACTTCAAAAGTAAAAACCTAGAGTCCAACATCAGTACATTAAGAATTCTTTTTATAATAAAAAGACTCAGGCACTAAACCAATATAAAAGGATTTTTAATGATGTTAGAAGTAAAGTTTTGCTGGTGAAAAGGGAGGAGAGATTTACTATGCATGACTGAATCATTGAAGGGAAAAAAAGGATTTTTAATGGGCAAGATAGTGTGGAATGTATGCTAATTTTGGATAACTGGAATTTTGAATAATTGAGTTTAATTCTGTTTATTTCCCCCCCCCCCAATCATCTGACTCCTTGGACAGCTAAGATTACACAATTAATTGATAGAACTAAGTCCACATAAACTCCCTGATAATAGCTCAAGCTGGCAATAAAGCAGAAGCTGGTTGTAACAGTTTCTTGTGTTCACTGCACATACAAAAGGAATATGCAGCTTTAATTTGCTATATTAATGAAAATGTAATGAATTAAGTGGGTAAAAAAAATTCATGAGAAATTGGACTTCAACTGTCTAATTGTTAATAGTTTTAACAACACCCAGAAGGAAAAATAAATATGAACAAATCAGGAATTTCAAAGATTTAAGAGTTAAAAGATTGATTTTTATAAAATACACTTAAATCTAGTGGCAGCAAACTTAGGCTTAATGAAAACAAGTTTAAAATGTTAACGAAGCTAATATACTGATGAATATGTGCATCACAACTATTTAAAAATATATCTTTACACATGGATTAAGATCCTCTGAGAAAATGAGTGTAATTCAACCAGAAACCATCGCACTAACAGGATTGGAGTTATATGCAGAGATGTGAAATCGAAGGAGAGAAATGGGGAAAATCAACAGCATACAAAATTGTTGGTCCTATTTTAGTTTCTTATTTCCAAAAGCGAAGGTTTTCTTATTAAATGTCTTGATTTTTATTGCTATTAAAATATAATTTTGAAGCCTTAATACCTTTTTCCCTATGTTTATCTGCCTCTTGGATTATTCAATATGCCCATAGTCAATTAATATTCAACACTTCTACCTAAAATGTTTCAGGAATTTTATTTGAAGCAATATAATTAGTAGTGCTCACTGAGTTCCCTTTATTTCTGGGAGTATCAGCTGCCATCGGTCGAAGAGGCTGGTTCATTCATTCTAGTAAGGTCCAGAGGCCAGCTTCCTGTACATTTGACCTTCACAACTGTGTGAAGACCGATGAGGTTATGAAAATGGAAGCTTATGCTGCACATCATGTCTGATGTGCGTTTAAAAGAGATGGACTTGGGCTGAAAATTAAGACCTTGTGAGGTGAAAGTATCTCTCCTCCCATGTTCATTGAGAATCGTGTTTAGTAGCGATGAGGAGGGGCATCTTTAGGTAGCCTGTAGAAGTACCAGAATCAGGGCAGTGGAGTACTGAGGGTGGTAATGAATTCAACTCCAGCAATCATTAGTCTGAGCTAGATGGTTTAATAGAATCATGGCGTTGAACAATCTGCATAGCCTGCTTAAATATGTCTTTCCTATCTGGAGGGAAAAACACTAGTAATAATAATATAATTCTAACAAGCTAAGGAGCCTTCAGTAATACAGTTTATAGAAAGCACAGTGTCTGCTATAGTACGAAGAAACTAATATTACTGTCAATGCGAGAGAAAATTCAACTTAAAGAACATATTCATCAATTACAACTATGCATGGCTATGGTCTGTAAGCTTCTGCAGTGGGCAGGGATCCTGGATGGGAAAGTACAGGGTCTCATTAAAGGAAATATTACCCCACCTAAAAAAAAGAAAATATTCATCTATGAAAATATGAAAATAACCACTTAATATTAATGGAGAACTTTTAGCGATTCTGTGCCAATTCAAACCCCACAAAATTATGAATATTCATAGCTTGATTCTTCCATTTAAATGTGAATTTTGTATTTATTTGTATGTCAAAAGTAATTTATAATATCTAAATATATGTCTTTTCACCTATAAATTCCATTTTTAGAAGTCTATCACATTAGTATGTAGATACAAAGTTAAATATACAAACATGTCCCGAAAAATCTTCCTCCTCCTCCTGGTCCTCCTCCTCCTCCTGCTCCTCTTCCTCCTGCTCCTCCTCCTCCTGTTCCTCCTCCACCTCCTCCTTCTCTACCTCCTCTACCTCTTCCTCCTGCTCCTCCTCCTCCTTCTCTTTGTCTCTGTCTCTCTCTCTCTCTCTCTCTCTCTCTCTCTCTCTCTCTCTCTCTCTGGGTTGCTTTTTTAGCAAAACAGAAAAAATAATTAACTGCTCCTGGGGGCTGCTATGCTGCTTAATAAATTTGATTTCATCTATGCTAGAAAACCTTTCATACTAACATGCCACAATCTCAAATATGTAGTGGCAAGAATTAGGGCGCTAGCGGCAGAAGAAAACATGTATTCTAATTCCATTACTGCCCACGCTTCTATATGGGGTGCTTGTGTGTTGAATAGTCTGCTTTTGTTATACTAGCTCAGAGGTCTTACGACTCTCAGGTTGAGAATCACTGGTCTATGTGAATGCTTTTCAGAGAATTAAAAAAGAGATCTTTTTTAAAAATAAAAAGAAAGGCATATTGTATGTATTGTTAATTTTAAAACTGTTATCAATGCCAATGGGTCAACATGTACTACTGGTTCTATTACTCTTCTTAACTTTAACCAGCTATGAATTCAGAAATGAACAATGTTTGGGATTGCCTATCTCTTGAATATCTACGATGATAGAACTAGTAAGATAGAACAGAAGAATTTTTGTACTAAGGAAAACATTAGGTATCTCCAAAATTCAACCCCTGAGGATGCCGTGAACTTAGACACAGTGGTTTCACTGGCAATTTTACAGGCTCAGTAGAGTCCCAACAGACACCAGTAACGAGGTCAACTTAGAGAGCAAAGAACTGTTATTCACATGGACTTTTTTATAACAAGTAAATAGAATACAGAGACTCTATTTCTAGTAGTTGCCAGTTATTTTTATTTGAGCTTTGCCTATATTGTCCTGATAACATCACCGTGAGATGGGTATTTTTGTCTTTATTTTTACAAATATACAAAATGACAATGTGGATGGATAAATATCACAGGCTCAAGATCACTCTGTCAGAAAGTGTGGATACAATATTTGAAAGCGTGTGCACCCGACCCTTCCTCTACCCTGTTATTAGTACCATGTTATATTTCTTCTTCATTTTATGTGTCCAAATGTAAATTAAGTTACAGAAGGATGAGTTAATTTTTATAGCTAATAAAGATGTATTACCCAGGTATGATAAACCAAGAATATTAACAACGAATTAATTGTTGAATAGGAATTAAATTAGAGCTAGCACAGTTCATAATTGCTATGAGAGTGACCATATGGCCCAGTTTTCCCAGGAGAGTACCTGTTTATTATACCTGTGCTGATTCATAATTGTCTGATGTGATTATGAATGGCATTCTCTTTCACCTGAGAAGTACCTCGGTTGGGATGTGACATTAAAACATCATAGGAGCTAAAAAACGGTAATAATTATATCAAAGAACAACAGGGAAAATGACATTTTAAAAGACAAGTGAAATCTGACTTAAAACAAAAGCCATCACTAGGGAGTATCTTGGAAACTCCTTACAGTGTGGAATCCTTAGGGTGAGGCGTTCCAAGTCTTTGTAGCCGTTACCACAAAAGAAAGCAGAGCAGCGTCTAGGCACCTAATGTATGTTCTATTTTCCACCTGTAGGTGGCCACCACAAGCTACACTTATTAAACAATTCATTAGTAGCATTCTTTTTCAATACTGTCATCTTCAGATAATTAGCAATTTATTTAAATAACCAATTTCTGGAGAAATAATTGCCATGAAATGCCCTGAACCTACTTTTTATAAACTATAATAAAAGTGTTAAGATAATCCCTGACATTTGCAAATGCCATTAGCTCACCTTTCCTTTTGATAGTGCAACGGCATTATGTTTAAACAATTACCTGATAACAGAGCAGTTTAATGAAACAGTACAGTAAGCACGTTCATTCTTCAATACGGCCAGGGAGGACATGCAGATTTAAAAAGAAATCCAGTGTGTAGACATGTTTACACAGAGGCAAGTCATAGCCTTAGGAATGTGGATTACTGAAATAAGTACACTTTTGCTATTTCTTAGTGTCTGTATTTCACATGGGACAAGCCAACAGACAACATCCTTTCTTCACAAGTGCAAATGAAAAATCTGTGAGCTAATTCAGGTTAGTGTCTTTCTAATATATAAGATACTCTGCAGCTGCGAAATGAGCCTTACTTGAGCTATTGGTTTTACATCCTTCTCACAGTAAAATATCTTTTTTTTTTTAAATCCACCTTAAACATTTAGGAACATTTTTACCTTGAAATAACCCATATTTCAAGGCAGAGTTGAGCTATCAAGGAAAACTCTAAGTGGTTTGTGCATTTTAGATAGCGTTTGTCTTTGCTATGGACAGAGAGCTCTTACGTGTATCTCCAGGTGGCTCTTCAGCAGTGTATTCTGTTAGCAACCACTAATAAGAGGACAGTGTTTCTCCACTGCAGGGAGTAAAACTTGGTGAAAGTTTTACAATATTTAAACTGTGGACTTTTAAATAATAATAAAAAAAGTAATTTAAAAGATTGAGGTGGTAGTAAGTTAGGGCTAATCTGAAATTGAGATGGTATGGGATCAGGTGGTGAGAAAACTGTTCATGCTATTTATACGCTCACAGCATCCTTAGCAAGCATAGAGGCATTATTGCCATTTGAGAGATGCCAATCCTGAGGCTCATGCAGGCCAACAGCCGTGCCTGTAAGGGAGGCAGCATTGTGTGGCCAAGTAATGTGTCATGATAATAAACACAATCTTTTGTCAATGCCACAGTCAAACCCATTGCTAGCATTGCAAACAGAGGGTTTCCTTTATTTCTCAGCATTTAGTTCTCTCTACAGCCATACGCTTCCTCCCTTGTAAGGTCTGCTGATGACGTTGTTGGCCTGTAAATGCTAAATGTATAACTATTACATTTAAACAGCTAGACTATGACAAACAAACAAACAAACAAACAAAAATACTGGATACTATGGACCAACAGAGTGTTGTGGGACTTGGGCATTTCTCCTATGTGCAAATATTATCACACTCCATGGAAAGTCATCCTTAAACATATATGGAGAAATGGTTGACTGCAGAGGAGAGAGGAAGACTATAATGAGAGCAAATGCTGCTGATCGGAACTACACTTTACCCACGGGAGAACGCAGGGTAAGTGGAAGTGAGCATCTTTTCTTGCTGAGAACAGATGAGGGAATAGCAAGAAGAGCTCTGCATCCACTAGGTCTGCAGCACGTCTTTCTGCGAAAGGCTGTGACTTCTTTCCTCTTGGCATTTCCTACTGTTTTCTCCGAGGGTGGCTTCATGGCCATCGTGTCCATGCCAGGTTTACATGCTCCAGTGTAAACCTTTCCTATCATTCCTAGGAATGAATTTTCTTTTCACTTGTCAGTGATGTGCAAATCTCTGTGTACTGTGATAACACTGTATTCCTCACAGTCGGCCGACAGCAGGGGCTCTGTGGTTTGTTCTCTGCTGTGGGCTAGACAGCTCTCAAAGAGGTACCTAGCTCCTTGGCTCAATTAGACGTCTTCTGAGTAGCTTTTTTTTTCCTGGATTTATTGAAAATAAACCTTCCCCTTAATTTCAATTGAATAAAAAAAATAGGGAAATAGCAAAGAACTGGTTTGTAAAAGACAGCAGACAAGATACGAGGTACTCTCAACCAAACATAAAGGATGATGGAAAAAAAAGATGAAAACACAAACAACACATGAACGATGTCCCATTGTATGATGCACAGCACGGGCTGAGGCACAGGCGGGGAGACTGAGCTAGTACAGGAAGGCTTTCGGGGGATGGATGTAGAGCCTACTTGGGCTCTGCAAAGATAGATAGCTAGGGTTGCTAACTAAGATAAATGTGACTCAGGCTGGAGCTGAGTCCAAGAACCCTTGTAGAATTGGTAAAGGGCATGTCAGGCTTGGGAAACACTTAACAGCAAGGCCTGCAGCCACAGGATGGGAAAACACAACAGGCTCTGGTGTGCTAAGACACTGCCCAGTGGGCAAGAGGCCAAATGACTTTCTTCCTTCAATTACAGCACTCATTGTTGTGTGATATCTTACTTAATGTGTATGTGATCAAGTGTGTGAGTTTGTGTGTATGTGTGTTTGTCTGTGTCCTCAAGCACGCACAAATTTGTGTGTCATGGTCATCAGGTGTCTTCCTCAATTATTTTCCACCTTATTTACAGGACAGAAACTCACCAATTTCACTAGACTAGCTGGACAGCCAGCTTCAGAGACAGGCCCTCCTGTTCCTGCTTCCCCAGCACTGGTTCTAAGCCTATGTGACTGTGCCTGCTCTTTCATAGGTAACAGAGATTCACCTTGGAGCCTCATGTTTATACAGCAAACTCTTTACCAATCAGACCCTCTCCTTAATCTCATGGCATGTGCCATTTTAAAGAAATTCTTTTTTTAAAATACTATCTGGCCTTAGGATAATCAAGCTTCAACCAGGCTATCCAAAAGAGAAATGAAGAAACTAAGTAAAAATATTGCTGTTTTAAGGGAAATAAACAGATGTCATAAATTAATATAATTTATTAATAAAGATATTCCTAAGAAAAAAGTAAAGAGAACATATACTACTGAGGAATACACCTGTGTATATATATAGCCTTTGCTCAGATTCTAAATATCTTTCTGGTCTGATAAGAAACATTAGAATTTTGCATTAGACTCAGAGTTAAACAAAAGGAGTAGTGTGTGTGTTCTGAACATAAAGAGTTCACTTTATGGCAAAGAGGAAAGTACCCACTCACGCAACCCTTCGCCAGCTGTCATCAGTCTTAGAATATTTCATTGTCATGGATGAATTTAGCCTTTATCGAGTATCATAAATACTGGAGGAATCGGCAGCATGAATAAGTTAGAGCACATGATCCAGGCATTAGGAAATGGGGAAGAATTTAACAGTCCAGTACTTCAGAAGTTCCTAGAGTATGTCGTAAAGAACTCTCATCCTGTGTAAGGCCACGCTAACATCTGCCATGACGGGAACACCTTTCCCTCTGGATCAGAGGACACCTACACAGCACTAACCTCATGGAAGTTATATGTGTCTGTGGATCCCAAGGTGCTTCATGTTTTTGGGTTGACAGACGGCTGAAAACTCTCCTCAGGGCAATGGGTGACTACAACCAGTAGCTACTTGAATGATCACTGAATGGACAAGCACTTCAAATTCACCTAATTTAGAACCAGGTAGAGTGGAACTGGATAATTGATGTAAGGCAATGGCATTATGACAAGCAAAGATTAAGTTGTTTAAAAGGGAATGCCATCAATAGAAACTCTAAACAAATGAAAAGGATAATACAGAATGACTATCTTATGCAATAAATCCACCAAGTGACAAAAGAGGGGCAAACTATAACTGATTAAAGTTGACACAACAAACTGTAGGAAATTAAAATTGAAAACAGAGATCCACAACTGGTTCAGAAATTGAGTTCATACTGGAAAACAAAACATTGTAACAGAGCAAACTAAAGACTCATGATTTCATTAGTAATTTTAACTACATGCAAGGAAGAAAGAACACTAATCTTACATAAATTCTAGCAAGAGAAAGGGAAGCTCAATGGATTTTATATGGCTATTATATTTCTGTAATAAAAAAATCTAACAGATATATTAGAAAATAAAATTTAGCCCAATGACATATGAATAACCTAAAAAATTTAATAAAACAAGAAAATTACATTCAGGGATATTTAAAAACATCAAACACCATGGTTACAAGCTTATCCCTGGAATGTAAGGTTGATTTAATATTAGCCTCTCAATTTATCTAATTTTCCATACAAGAGAAGAAAAATGTGACTGAAAAGGATACAAAAAGGAAATTTAGTAAAATTAAAAATTTATCTGTGATAGTTTATCAACAAAAAATAATAAATGAAGACTCTTTCAATCTGACCAAAGGCATTTATGAGAAGCTTACAGCTAAATTATAATTAAAATAAGATTATTTTTGAGTATATTTTAATATTTTCCATGTATCACATACTCTATCCTTCTCTATACACTAACAAAAATAAAGTTAAAATGTAAAATAATATTTACAATATAAAAACAAATATGAGTATACTTTTGAAATTTTCTAAAATTCCTAAAGGTAAAACCACAATCCTAAGAAAGAATCAAGGCAGTTGTCCTCCCTGTATCTCTGTGGCTGCAATAAAATACTTTGACTCAAAGGAACTTAAGGGAGAAAGGGTTTATTTTTGCTTTAATTTCCGGGTAATAGTCCATTGTGGGAAAGTCAAAATAGGAAGAAGTTAAAGCAGCTGATAACATCCAGTCTTCAGTCAAGAGAGGACAGAAAGAAGTTCATATGTAGTGCTTTGTTATCCTGCTCTACCCTTAAGAATAGTCAAGGACAGAACACCTGGTGCTGTCAGGCTGGTTATTCTTATATCAACTAAATATATATATATATCAAAGTACCTCTCTATAGATGTTCCTGCCCACAGCCCAACCTGAACAAAAAAGTCCCACAAGTACACAATCTTTCCTGGTGACTTGGAGTACGTCAACGTGAACATCACAATATTTGTGGATTGGAAAGCTCTGTTCTGTTGAGAAGATGAATGCCTCCAAACTAATCTACAGATTCAGCACAACCCACAACACGATTCTTGAAAGTTTCCTTTGTATAAACCAACTTGCTGTTTCTAAAAGTTCTCCAGAAATTCAAAGGATTTAAAATAGTCAAAAATAAAAAGGCATAAGCCAATAGAATTCAAGGATACTATTTCACTTTAGAACATGTCTAAATCTCCAGGATTTACTATAACTGCATTAGAGCATATCCTAAAGGAGCCGGGTAGGATGGAGTTCTGAAGCAGTCTCCAGATGAAAACAACTGATTTTGAGCACCAAGTTAGTTCAGTATGAGGAGAAAAGTGATTATTTTACTAAATGATGTAGGAGCCTTACCTCCTCCTCCTGGTGTAAAACTCAATATAACATGAATCAAATACCCAAACATAAGACTTGAAATTTTGAAAATATTAGAATAAATCAAGGGAAATTCCTTAGATAGGAGTACAGACAATGAATATTTTAGATAAAATTTCCAAATCATATAAAGAGTAGCAGAAAAGAGAAAAACAGGATTATCTCCAAGAAAATGAAGAATAAAAGAATATTAGAAGAAACATGAGAAAATATGTAGACAACCTATACATGGAAATTATTTTTGCAAACTATTCATTTGATAAAGTATTAACATACAGAATAAGTGGGAAACTAGACCACAGAAATAATCCAATTAAAGTGGACAAAACATATAAATCATAAACCATATAAAACTCAAATTTATAAAACTATACTTTTATAACAATGAGCTCAGGGCCCTTAGATACAAGGGGTTAAAAATTAGAGACATGATAAAATACTATTTGAACACACTTGAGATGATCTAACAAAGGCAAACAAAACTGATGTTGGCCCCATGCCCATGTGAAAAAGAACTTTTGTGTTCATTGTGGATCAGTATAGCCACCATGTGGAACAATATGGAGGTTCACAAGAAAGCAAAGACTATATCTCTTATTTGAGAATAGCTCTCCCAGATTGAGGCACATAGTCTCAAAAGTGTACATAAGGTCTTAGTCACAAGGTCACACTAATCATAATAACTATGATGCTGAGACAAATTTGCAATATGTATGTCCATCACAGGATGAGTGAAAAAAGATGTGAAGGCTGTATTCCATAGAATGCTATTCTCCCACTAAAAGCTAGTATTCTTTCATTTGAAGAAAAGTATAAGAAAATGGATGCTGTTATATTAAGTGAAATAGGTTGATACAGAATGATAAATATGGTTCATTGTCTTTCATAGATGATGTTGCTATTTCATCAACTTATGCAGGTCTGTCTGCAAGCCCTGAGATTTGAAAATCGTAAAGAATGAGACAGAGTACATTCTAATGCTATAGACAACTCAACTTGAGCTTCAGCACACTTATATACACAGATGTAACAAAGAAAGGTTGTTTGAGTTCAGACAAAAATGATTTAGAAAAACAAAACATGTAAATAAACACCAATATAAGCACATACTAGACATTAACAGGGTAGCCTTTTCCAAGATCTTTCTCAAGACAGACCAATTTAAACACAATTTCTTGGCACATACTGTAGATTATATCTAGGAAAGCACAAAAGCAAGGCAGAAAGCCGTATCCAGACTCGGGCACCCTGAGGACACCACTCAGCACATACTCTCACCAGGTTCAGTTCTATACTTCCATCAAGAAAAAAGATGCCTTACAAGTTGAATGCAAATGTTTGTTGCAGGAGGCACAGAAATCAAATCCAAGAACAATCCAGGGAACAAAGTGCACTTGAGCTAAAAGTCTCTCTGCCTTTTTCTTTTTTTGTTTTTTTGTTTTTTTTGTTTTTTCCTGGAACCTCTCTCATGGTCCGCCCAAGGCATTGTTAATCACATGTCATTCTTTTGACTGTGTCCCAATAGATGGCTGCTACTTATACACTGAGAACGTAAGGGGTACAGGGGTAGTGAGACAGCAAATACTGAGGTGCAGACTAAATACCATTCAGGGCTCTGTATCACAGTGAGATGATGACTAGTCATTGTGACCTATTATACACTCTATGAGCAACTAGAAGAGTATCTGGACTTCCTAATATAAGATGACAGAGATACTAACCACCCTGCTGTACAGGAAGACATTACACGCATGTGCTCAAATGTTACTCTGAATTCAATGCACTTGATGACAGTGTGCTATTTGAAAGTTTAAAACAAGTTTAAGGAGATAGAAATGTCAAATGCCACAATTTGATTGCGACATCTGTATACATCCTTGCGTTACCACACCATACATCATAACGGACATACATAACTAATGTAGAAGACAACTTCTATTTCACTTTATTCAAAAAGTTATGCAGTTTAGAGAGTTTTAAGATGGGCTGCAATCAAAAAAGTAAATCCTGAAACCACAAAGTTGTAGAAAAACACAATCAGAAGGTTTTTGCAAATCTGAGTGAGGAAAAAAATTTTGAAAATGATAATAAAAGTGTTAATAGATTTAAAGACATAATTAAGAGAATGTATCAAGAAGTCAAAATTTAGAAAAAAATATATGTGTATAATACTACTAATAACTTCTTCAAAATGCATAACAAAATACTATAAATCAGCAATTAAAATGTGTGAAAATCAGGGCAGCAGAAAATTTGAACAGATAGTTTTAAAAAGTAGACTTAAATGCATTTAAAATCACATTAAAATGCTCTACATCACAGGAATATATATTAAGACTGCAGTTGGACAGAACCTCACATTCCTAGAATTGTTAAATAGACAATATGAGCATTCAGTGTTGACAAAAATAGGGAATTCTTGTACACTACGAGTATAAAATGACAGACTCGGCATAGATGTTTATTGGTTTCCCAAAATAAATAGATAAAAATCCATCTATGCCTTTATTCCAACAACTTCTTTCCTAGATATTTACCTAAGAGCAGTGAAATCAAGATTAAAAAGAATATCCACAAAAATGTTCGTGGCAGCTTATTCATGCCAGCTTAAATCTGGAAACAACTTAGATATACTTGAATATGAACAACTCTTAGGTAATTAATACAAGAAAATGACTAGCATCAACAGGAAATTATCTGATTCATGCAACAATACAGACACATACAAAGCAAAATTATGTTAAGCAAATTAAGTCTGATATGTGTATGAACACTCACACACAAACAAATACATACACACACACACACACACACACACACACACACACACACA
>JADRCD010182515.1:0-10781 GCA_019843815.1 Montemys delectorum
ACCAATTCTGTTTCTTTCCTGTTATTTCTTGTTTAGAAGTAAAGAAGAGTGTTCAAATGATTTTTTTTGCAAAGATATAATTGACAAATAAAAATTATGTTCCATGGGTGTGTATTAGCTTATTCTCGTACTGCTGTGATTGAATACCTAACAAAAAGTAACATATGGAAGGAAGGATGATTTTGGCTTGAGGTCTGAGAGGGTAGTGTTCATCATGGCAGGGATGGCAGAGGTTAGGGCAGTGGGCAGATGCAGCTAGAACTCTTCTTGTCTCTGCAGGACAGGTAGTAGTGGGAGAGGGATACTTGTCCTCATCCGGCTTTCTTCTCTCCCCTTTTATTCAGTCCAAGTCTGCCAACCCTTGACATGGTACTACCCATGTTCAGAGTGAGCCTTCTGCCTCAGTTAATTTCCTCTGGAAAGGACTTTATAGCTACAACCAAAGGTTTGTCTCCTGGGTGAGTCTAAATTCAGTCAAATTGTACAACAAAGATGAGCTCATTGTATAATATTTTTATATACATTTAGATTGTGATATAGTTACCACAGTCAAGGTAATGAACTTATCCATCACCTCTCATAGTTAGATTTGTTGTGGTTGTGGTAAGAACCCAAGCAATTGTGAAAAAACAAAAAATTAAAAACAAAAACTTGTAATACTTTATTCTAATGTGGCAGTCACTTGAAATTGAGACTTGTCATAGTATATATTAAAAAAGATAAACTTTTGTCTAAAAATAATATTATACATAAACTATCCAGGAAGTAAGTAAGTAGAAAAGTTGGTCTCTTCTTACCATGAAACCTGTCTTTGGCAAAAAAGTATGAGATCCTATAGTTGAAGTTGCCTGGAATACTTGAATTGGTGATTTCTATTTTCAATATATTTTCTTTATCAATCATGGTGTAGTTAGAGAAACAATGGGAGATATTTAATACAAGAAATCAATAATTGTATGTGTTATCAAAATATCCTAAGACTAGTAGTTTAATATAACCATCTTTTACTATGACCTATGAGTTCTCCAGTTAGTAGGTTGCTATCTCCTGGTCATGGCTAGACTCTTTCATATGTCTATGCTGGGTGTCAGGTCAGCTAGATGGCTTTGATTCTGAGGCCTGGGTGATTATGTACAATTTGTTTTTTTCTGATGACATTTCTCATCTTCCAGTAGGCAAGCCTGTACTTATTCATATATCAGAAAGATTATTGGATTTCTAGAGCAAGAGCAGAAACATGAAGTGTGTTTAGATCTGGAATCAGAACTAATAAAACACTATGTTTACTCCAACTTATAAGCTTAAAAAAATGGAGTATGGCCTTTTACTGTGCTCTGGAGGTAGAAAAATAGACTCCATCTTTAATATTACATTTCAGGAATCTGTAGGAAGGAACATATTAATTGTGACTACTTTTTACTGTTATAGTAGTCCCTGATCCACTACTTTATTTTTCAGTGCTTTCAATAATCTATGATTAACAGTCGTCTAGAGATACTAAATGGAAAATTTAGTAAAAGTAAAAATTTACTTTGGGCAAAAAGTAAAAGGCTTTTTAAAATTTTACAGCATTCTGAGTACCACAATGTACTCTTCCATAGTCTCATCCTGTTACTATCTCTATTGATTGGGCTGACCATCATGGCATAGCTGTGTTTGGGTTCAGTAACCATGGATTTACTTCCACAGCCTTAAAGCACAAGAGCGATGATGCTTGCAGTTTCAGTCAGACTCAGAAGAAGCTGTAGCATTGCATCTTCTATGTGAAAAGAGTAATTTTTAATAAGGAACGAAAAAATCCAGTGAGCAGGTTGGTAGAGTTAAATGTGCACTATACCAGAAGAATGGACAAAAGCATTTGTGTCTTTTAACAGTGTCAAAATTTATTGATTATCCAAGTCATAAGGTACAGTGGTTTTATTGAAAGCAACCTACGAAGTAGTTCCAACTCCTTGGAAAACTGGCTCAGGCAAACACAGCTTCTTTTATTCCGATCTTAACTGTCGATATTAACTGTAAGACACAGTAGACACCACACCATGAATGTGTCATCTATTTATCTATGTATTTATATGGGTTACAGAATGACTGCAAGAAATAAAGAGGTCTCAACAGAGTAAAGGAATTTCACAGAGGTCCAGTCTGGAGGCAGAAGTAGGGCGTTAGGGATCCAGAGACAGTCCATGTGGGAATAAGATATAAATGCCATTGGAGGTCTTTTGGAAGTACCTGTGGCAGGTCAATGTGCTGGGTCACAGATTCTACCTAAGCTGCAGAGTCAAGTCAGACTGGGATTGGGGGTTGTAGAGGTGAAGAACAGGACAAGGTAGACAAAAAGGCTGGTGAATAGATGCAAAGTCTAGATGGATGAACAGGCATATGATGAAAGGCAGGTCAAGATGGACAAATGGGCAGATGGATGGACCACAATTGGAGTAGTTAATAGTGACAATAGGGACCAAGTAGAACTAAAGCTTCTAGGACGAGAGTTTTCTACTCATCAGTCGTTTGATCACACACAGGCTGGTCAGATGACAGGTTGTTGAGGCCTGTCATTATCATATTTGTGGTGGGCTGAATAGGTTTGGATTCTACAGATTCATGTGTTTAAATGCTTGGTCATAGGGAGTGGCACTATTAAGAGGAATAGTCTTATTTGAGGAGATATGGACTTGTTGGAGGGACTGTGTCATTGTGTAGGTTGACTTTGAGGTCTCCAATGCTCCAGCACTGCTTAGTGCATAAGATAGCCTCCTCCCGGCCTCTGTAGAGGACAGTGTTTTCCTGGCTGCCTTCAGATCAAGATATAGAACTCTTAGCTCCTTCTCCAACACCACGTCTGCCTGCACACTGCCATGCTTCCCACCATGATGATAATGGACTAAATCTCTGAAACTGTAAGCCAGTCCCAATTAAGTGCTTTTCTTTATAAGAGTTGCCTTGGTAATGGTCTCTTCACAACAATAAACCTCTAAGACAATAGCCTTTACATGTCTTTCAAAATGGAGTCAAATGCTTTTGTGAGATGCAATTTTTCATGATAAAGCACAGACAGAGAAACCACTGTTTTATATAATATGGAACAATTTAGAATAGGGCATAGCCTGACCTCAACATCTAAGATCTATAGTAAGACCTAATCTTATGGTGAAATGTGATTAAAAAAGAAATGTGTGTTAGTTTTGCTGTGTATTGCAAGCTGTACAAGTTACAGCCATGGTGAGTGATGAGTGCTTCACTGAGTTGGAAAGCCATTCAGTTTGTGGCCATTAACAGAAAGTATGTTCCAACTGTGTGGTGAGTTTGTTAGGAGTAGCCACATAGACTCATGTGTTTGAATGCCTGGCCCACATGGAGTGGCACTATTAGGGGGTGTGGCTTTGCTGGAGGAAGTGTGTCACCATGTAAGTGGGCTTTCAAGTCTCATATATGCTCAAGTCACACCCAGTGACACAGTCTCTCCTGCTGCCTGTGGATCAAGACATAGAACTCTTAGCTCCATCTCCAGTACTATGTCTGCCTGCACAGTCATGTTTCCTGCTATGATGGTAATGGATAAACCTCTGAAATTATAAGCCAGCTCCAATGAAAGGTCTCCCTTTACAAGAGTTGCCATGGTCATGGTGTTTTTCCATAGTAATGAAACCCTAACTAAGACAAACTGATAGTAAGGTATTACACCAGAAGATGTATAGCCTATGCGAAGACTTCCAATGTGTTGCACCAGAGAACATTTAGCCTAAGTGAAGACTTTAGCTGGGGAATCTTCTGTTCTTAGTGATGCTTGCTATTAACTGCAAGAAATGGATGGTCAATTGAGAAGGACTGGGAAGGCGGCTTAGTGGCTAAAATGCTTACTGCACAAGCATGAAGACCTATCTTTATTCCCACCACTGATGTAATATCCAGGCATGGTGAAACTCTGGCACTGTGGGGCAGAGACAAAGTTTCTGTGGTTTGCTGGCCAGCCAGTTTAGTCCAAGTGGTGAGCCCCAAGTTCAGTGGGAGAGACAGTGTCTGAAAAAACAAGGTGGGGAGTGATAGAGGAAGACATAAAAGGTCAAACTTTGGCCTCTGCACATAAACACACACATGCATGCACATGTATTTGTCATGTATATCTATATCCAGATTCTCAGATACATACATTGATTGAAAGATATAAGAGAAATATAAAACCTATTGGAGACACTGCCTTTTGCTGGTAAAGAAGTTTTACCTCATTTTCAACAGAACTAATGTTGATGAAGGAGAAGGCATATCATTCAAAGTAAGGGCTAGAGGGGCTAGAGAGATGGCTTAGTGCTTAAGAGCACTGGCTGCTTTTCCAGAGGACCTGGGTTTGATTCATTAGGGTTTCTGTAACTGCAGTCCCAGGGCCTTAGACGTTCTTTTCTAGCTGGTTAATCTTTTTTTTTTTTGGTCTTTGTTTTTGAGGCAGGCTTTCTCTGTGTAGCCCTGGCTAACCTGGAACTCCCTGTGAACTCAGAGATCTGTCTATCTCTGCCTTCTGAGTGTTGGGACTAAAGGCATACACCACCACTGCCTGCTAATTACTGGTTAATCTTAGGCTGTGTCTAATTTATAAGTTAAACTCTGTTATAGCTATGGATGCATGATGGAATGCAGTATGTTTGGTGGCTAGGCATGTTTTCTGTTTCAGTTATCCTTTGGGGTCTTGGGCTACCTCATGGGTAAGGGGGAACTATCATCTAACCTAGTGATAAACATGTTAGAGCTGGAAGAATAGAAGAAAGAATGAAGTATGCTTAAGGACAGGCAAGAAAGAAAGGTAAAGCTGCTGATCCAGAGGCCATGTATTTGGTACCCTGGAGAACAATGTCTCTGTTGCTACTGGACTGCTGAAGAGACTACAGATCTATGGATGTGAGATTGACTTTCTCTTTCATCCTTGTGATGATTTACATTGGCTGAATGGAACTGAAAGCCTCAGCATGAGAATTAGGGAAGCCCATCCCAGAGGCTTCCAGATGTGGCAGATAGCACAGGTGCAGAAGTGAGAGAATGAACCTCAGTGGGGTGCTTAGTAGGTCTGAGTCCCAGGGCTGTAACATGCTGTGACTCTGGGGGAGTGGTGAGATCCCTTTCCAAAGGCAAAGTTGGCAGATTCAACTCAATTGCTAAATCCCCAGGGACTTATCCTTGTGTCCTTTAGCCAGTGTCTTGGCTGGGGATAGAGTTATGGGCTAGATATATAGTCAGAATGGGCAAGAAAACCATATTCTTCTCTTCATTGACCAGTCTTTCAAAGAAGTCTTAATGGAAAAGAAATAGGTACAAAAGGATTCGTGTTACCTTTCTTGTTTGGTGAATGATCTTAGCTATCACCACTGAGAGTGTTTGGGTGTATATGTGTAGTATGTATATTTAGAGAGGCAATTAAAAGAGTACAAGTGTATTCAGTAGAAATGGTTAAGCAAATATCAGTCAATAGCTGAAGGAAAGCCACAGCTTTAGATTCTTTAATGAGGAGAGAAGTACAGATATTAGAGAAATTTAGTGTTCTCTATTACTAACCACCAGAGGATGGGGAGGTTGTGGGGAGCAGGAGGCAGGTTAGGTAGCCAAGGATGAAGTCAGAAAGGATTTATAAAAATTCTGCTCTGAATATCTCAGAAGCTTAATTATTGATCCCGAAATCATGTAAAGAGGTCGAGGGCTGATCTGGCAGGCTTATTTGTTTTAAATAAGCATGGCTTTCCTATAAGAACTATTTTACACTGGTAAGTTATACTGGGAATTAATCAATCACTGCCTGAAATAGGCTGGCAAATGTAAAAAAAAAAAAAAACAAACAGAAAACAACAACAACAACAACAACAACAACAACAAAAAACTAAACACCATAGTCATAGCACCTCAACTCTTTGAGGCACATTAGCACATATAATGAAGGTGATCCTCAGAAGTCAGAAGTGGTGGGTCTGAGGCTGTGTGGCTAACTAAAGACAAAGTCAAGATTAAAAATTCAAAATATATGACTTTTAATTCAGTGGGTTTATAATCTTACCCCCAAACTCAGCCAAAATTTGTGGCTTATATTTTGACAGAGGCTTAGTCTTTATTGAAGCCATGTTGGAATCATCCATGGATACTTTCCCAAGTAGGTAAACCTAGATCTAATTCAGAACTTGAGAGGTAGGCCTGGAGGGGCAAGGGTACAAGCACTTGGGGGTGCTTATGCCAAAACAAAGCCAACACACCCAAACAAAGGTTTTTCTGTGAACCTCTGATGCTGGATTCCTGAAGAGCTCACACTTCTGCTGGCATTAGCATCTTTCAGGTGTCAACCCCCTCGTCTCTGATTTCCTTCTATATCGTGGTGATTGCTTGAGGGGTTCAAGTGAAAGACCTTGCATGAGAGATTTCTACAGGCATGTGCTTTAACCAAGGATAAGTGTTAAACTCACGACGAAAGGGTTGGCCATTACTAGACTGTGTCCTTTTAGTGTCTGCGGTTTATAAATCTGTGGGATGATGTGTAAGGCTGCTGGTGCTTACATAACAGTGAGTATAAGCTTAATCAAGGAGAGGACCTGGTTTGCTCTAAGGACAAGTGACTCCAAAGACAGTTGGTTCTTCTTGGCTAGTGCTGTACCTGTAAATGTTGGAATGCTACCCTGACATGTGCTAGGTGTTCAGTTAGTACTTGTATGTTGAATAAATGAAGTATGCTTTATGGATGTCAAGTGTGAAAGCTTTATACATAACATATCTCGGATCACGAAGATTTCTTTTTCTAGAAGATAGGAATGGAATGTAGCTGGGATTTGCTCAGGAGCACTCCACCAGGCCTAATGTGTGGTGATAAATATAGCCCTCCTAGTGTTCAGAACCAATTTCACACCTCATCCGTTATCACACACAGAATGTGTAAGAAAGTCCCTCATCATGGTAATTCATCAGCTCTCAAAGATCAAAATTGCCTGAAGACCAGAAAAAAAGAACACGGTTATAGTCCATTGTGCTTAATCAGCTAGACAGACACTGATGGATTTCAGAAGATACTTATATTTAGATCCTGACATCTACAATGTCTCAAGAAGAGCCTGCAGTTTACAGCTATCATAGGAACAGTTTCACAAAACCATTTCTTATCATCCGTTGTCAGAATCACAGTCTCTCTTTGTAGACGTATTCCAGGAAAAGTCAGACAAGTACTGGTGATAAAATCCTACCTAGAATAATCAAAGTACTAGGTTACTAAAATCCTGACCGTGTCCATGACAGGCATCATTAACAGAATAGCCTTATGTTCTTGTGCAGCCTGGATACAGCTTCATTGTTTCTTTTCTTTTTTTGGAGGGGGGGAGGGGAGGGAGGAAAGGGTTTATTTAGCTTACTTCCACATTGCTGTTGATCACCAGAGGAAGTCAGGACTGGAGCTCAAGCAGGTCAGGAAGCAGGAGCTGATGCAGTGGCCATGGAGAGATGTTCCTTACTGGCTTGCTTCCCCTGGCTTGCTCAGCCTGCTCTCTTATAGAACCCAAGACTTCCAGCCCAGGGATGGCACCACCCACAAGGGGTCCTCCCCGATTGATCACTAATTGAGAAAATGCCCCATAGCTGGATCTCATGGAGGCACTTCCCCAACTGAAGCTCCCTTCTCTGTGATAACTCCAGCCTGTGTCAAGTTGGCACACAGAACCAGGCATTACAATAATGGACTTCAGCTCTGAAACAGTAATCCATCTCCAATTAAATATTTTCCTTTATAAGAGTTGTCATTGCCATAGCAATAAAATCCTAACTAAGACAGACATTCTCATGAAATAAAGGCAGAAAGACCTGGAATTGTCAGATCTGACTGAAGTAAAGGGAAGTATGACAGCATTAAAGTCTCATTCTTAGACTTAGCAAAAGGTGGGACTCCAAGGAAGAAAAGCCACCACCAGAGATCTTCAGTAGGATGTTGTCTAGAGATGGGGCCACGGTTCAGGGGACTGAGGCTTTGAAGGGCACAGAGAGGCAGATATCATGAAAATAGAGATTTGACTACATATTCAAATGGTTTTGTTATTTCAGGTAGCAGAGTCTATTTTTAAATTGGTTTTCTTTTTGTATAGTCAGGATAATTCTAGTGTTCAGGCTATCACAAAGAATGTTTATGTGCATTTCTAGAAATCAATATGAAACAAAATCTTTCTACATGGCAACAATACAATATTGAAAATGAGGGGTTGTGTTATTAGTGGGTCAACTCATACATGATATGCAGTGTCTCACAGAACCCATACTATGCAATTAACTAGCTTTCTGTGATAGCTTATTTTCTTTTTCTTTAAACTTTTATTACATTATGATGAGAAAACTTACATGATTTCAATTTATCTGAATTTGTTAACATTTAAAAACATACTTTAAGTAAATAGAATTAAATCACATTCTTGTTTCCCTTTTGTACCCCTACTCCTCCCAGAGACCCCCCTTCAATACCTACAATATCTTTTTTGTCATATTCCTTAAAATTTATAAAATATTATAACAATACAAATAAGTATTATAAAAGTTGTTTGATATAAAACAACAATCAATTCAACAGTCCTATGCAGATGTTCATCTACAGCAATAGTGAAAATACATTTTTCTCAATATAAATTTTAAATAACTCCAAACGTATTAACTGTATACTCCAAAATAGTACATCACTATTGGTATTTTCCCAAATGAACATAAATATATAAAGTCTTTTTGTTTGTTTTGTATTTAGTAGAGTTTAAAATCTTGGCTCTTACTGTGGAACAAGCCCAAAATAAGAACAATTTTTAGACATTGGATTTCATTGTAATAAGGCTATACTTCAGTGACCCTCACATCACCAAAGGATTTTACCTCCATCATAGCTAAGCTGAGAGTTGATAGTTCTGCTGCACTAAGAAATGAATTCTAGGCTCGATTTTTGGATACAGACTTCCTGCTATGGTCAAAGCTATTTGACTTGAGTGAGTGACTTTATTCTCAGCCCACTGAGAACAGGTTACATTCATTTAAGAAATGGTGTGTGTATTAAGATGGTCTATCCATAAAGTCATTCACCAACTGTTTCAGTGAACAATGGTTCTACTTGGAGGGTGGCACAGACATTGGGTGAGGGTAAGAATTTGGTTCATTAGCTGTGATAATTTGGAAAAGCATTCATCTTAAAGAAAGAGTAACTTATAAAGTCCTTGTCTTCAAACTTGATACAAGAGTTACAAACGTCAGGCAAAGCATTCAGTCTCACTCTTTGTTGTTTTCTTACAAGCAACCTCCCAAGTTAATGATCTATGTTTCTTTTGGGTATATAACTACTTTTGAAATATATAAGCTGTTCTGAAAACCATAGTATAATGTAAAGACATGAAGTAAACAATACTACTAATAGAGAGGCTGAGATAGGAGAAGCAAGATTTCAAGACCCTTATGTTGGACACAGCAAGACACTGTCACAAACAAGCTGAAAGTGTATATAGATTGTACAATGTTGGACCTATTTCTCCAACTACCAAATTAGAGAGACTATTGGATGACAATGAACAAATTTATAATTCCTCATATTATTGGATTTCAATCGATTCAGATATGTTGGTAATACTAATTTTCATATTAATATATTAAGAAAAAGTAATTGTCACTTCCTGTTGTTTTTGTTGTAAGAGGTGGAATCAGGTTTGTGTGGATTTGTTGAAAAATTACCTTCTTGCTTCTTCTGGGGTGTAGTTTTGTTCCTTATGTTGATGTTTTCCATCTATTATCCATTGTAGGGCTGGATTTGTGGAAAGATATTGTGTAAATTTTGTTTTGTCATGGAATATCTTGTTTTCTCCATCTATGGTAATTGAGAGTTTTGCTGGATATAGTAGCCTGGGCTGACATTTGTGTTCTTGTAGGGTCTGTATGACATCTGCCCAGGATCTTCTAGCTTTCATAGTCTCTGGTGAAAAGTCTGGTGTAATTCTGATAGTCCTGCCTTTATATGTTACTTGACTTTTTTCCCTTACTGCTTTTAAAATTCTTTCTTTGTTTAGTGCATTTGGTGTTTTTATTATTATGTGTGGGGAGGAATTTCTTTTCTGGTCCAGTCTATTTGGGGTTCTGTAGGCTTCTTGTTTATTGAAGATATTTGCTGGCTCATTACATTGGGAATCTTCACTCTCTTTTATACCTGTTATCCTTAGGTTTGATCTTCTCATTGAGTCCTGGATTTCCTGGATGTTTTGGGTTAGGAGCTTTTTGCTTTTTGCATTTTCTTTGACTGTTGTGTCAATGTTTTCTATGGTGTCTTCTGCCCCTGAGATTCTCTCTTCTATCTCTTGTATTCTGTTGGTGATGCTTGCATCTATGATTCCTGATTTCTTTCCTAGGTTTTGTAAGGCCAGGGTTGTCTCTCTTTCTGTTTTCTTTATCGTTTCTATTTCCATTTTTAGATTCTGGATGGTTTTGCTCATTTCCTTCACCTGTTTGATTGTGTTTTCCTGAAGATCTTTAAGGGATTTTTGTGTTTCCTCTTGAAGAGCTTCTAGCTGTTTACCTGTGTTCTCTTGTATTTCTTTGAGGGTGCTATTTATGTCTTTCTTAAAGTCCTCTATCATCACCATGAGAAGTGATTTTATATCTCAATCTTGCTTTTCTGGTGTAATGGTGTGTCCAGGAGTTGCTATGGTGGGAGGACTGGATTCTGATGATGCCACGCGATCTTGGTTTGTGTTGTTTATTTTCTTACACTTGCCCCTCTGCCATCTGGATATCTCTAGTGCTACCTGCCCTTGCTAAATCTGACT
>JADRCD010182522.1:0-10676 GCA_019843815.1 Montemys delectorum
ATGGAACCAGGGTGGTGACAGGGCAGATCCCAGAGAGCTTCGAGGAAGGCCTTGGCGAGGCCTTTAAATTCTATTCTGAAGCCAGTGATGGTTTTGAGGATATACTCTTAGGGTGCTGGCGAGAAGCCAGAGGCCTTTAAGGAAATGCCTGCCAAAATACAGGATAAGCGGATGCCAGCTTGGTCCAGAGTGATCCAGGAGAGTGTGAGGAGTTGGATTGTGAATGTACGTTTAAGGTAACACAGACGAAATTGATAAATGGTTATGATATAGAACAGGAAAATCAGGAATGACTCCACAGCTTTTGGCTTGAACTCAAGATTTTCAGTTCATCGGAAAGAGTGACTGTGCCTGGTTAATATAATCAGAGAACAATTAATTAAACACCGAGTCTTTTTGGGTTATACTTTAAAAATGAGTAGGGTTTCAGTCCAGGGTGTGGCCCAGTTGGTAGAGTACTTGCTTAGCTTGGATGAAGCCCTGGGTTTGATCCCTAGCACATCGTAAAACTGGTCATGATGGCGCGTGCCAGTGAGCTTAGCATTTGGGAGGCAGAAGAAGGAGGATCATTGTGTGTTTGAGGCTAGACTGGGCTATTTAAGACCCATTCTCAAAAATATAAAATAAGTAAATAAAAACTTTATGGTTTTACGCTTTGTAAAGCTTTTCAGAGGACCTTGGTGTGAGGGTCTTGCCTATAATCCTAGCAATGAGAAGGCTAAAACAGAAGGGCCCACAGTTTCAAGCCAACCTGAACTACATGGCTATTCTTAAAACTGGTAGGTCTCAAAGGAACCTGGGACAAGTCTCACTCAGTCCCTGTGGCTCCTCCTAGCACTTCTCACCCCGTTCTACCCTAAACCTGTCCAGCTCAGAGCCAGGGCTTCCCTTCCCCAGCCTGTGATCCATATATAACCTCAGCCATTTGGGGCACATGGTCTCTTGGTCCCTGGCTGGCTCCAGTCCCGGATCTCTCTTGGTCTGCTTGCCCACTCTCTTCTTTCTCCCTGCCCACCGCTCCTCTCATGGTCCAGTTCAATCTGCTGGCGGTGTTCACTCTGGACCCTTCCAGATGCCTCTGCCTGTGCTTTCCCTCATATCTACAATAAACCTTCTCCCCCACCATACCTTGGAGCAGTCATGTCCTCATTTATCATTCAAAACCAAAATAAAATCACACACAGTGGCTTATTCTGAGATCTTTTTGTCTTCTCTGACCCCAGCCTTCCTTCCACTCTAATTCTCTTCACCTGTTAACTTTAAGCAGCTTTCACTCCAGGGGCTTTGGACATGAGTCTTGCCCAGCTCAAGGGAGCTGGAAGCATTCAGCTCTGGCCAGATTGAGCTGTTAGGGCGTAGTCTATTTTATTTTACTTTTAGACAGGTGTTAACTATGTAGCCAAGGCTGGTCTAAAATTTGAAATCTTCCTGTCTAAATCTCTTGAGCTCTGAGATCTCAGATGTCACTACTCCCCCTAGCTAAGGACATGACCTCTAACTTTCAGTTGCATCTCAGAAACATAAAAAGGCAACAGAAAAATAGCCCACATATCAAGGATGGGAGAGGGGGAAGCTACAAATAATATAGGAATTTAAGGAAAATCTATGAGTTACAACCCTCAACAACCCTGGAATGGTGCAACTTCTGGACTTCTTTTTCCATGAATTAAAACTTTTCTAAAACCAGGAGATTTTACATGTCTGTTATTCCAGTTATTTGAGAAGCTGATCTATATCAAGATCAATTGCTGGATCCAGGAGTTAGAGGCCAGCCTGGGCAGCACAGTGAGACCTTTCAGGCTAAATAAACAAACACATACATCTTTTATCCTTAATGCTTTTGAGTTATGCAACTTATACTCGAAATACAAAGTATTAATTCTGTGTTTTGTTTTTGAAATAGTGTCTCACTATGTAGACAAGGCTGGCCCCAAACTCATAGATATTTCTCTGCCTCTGCCTGTGAATACTGTATTTAAAGGTGTACCCATGCTAGTACATCATTTTAACTAACTAACAAAGACCTCCCATGAGAAAATACATGGAAAGCAAATGTGCTTTGAGACATAAAAGTTCCAAGGTTAGTTGAGCAAGACATTGCTCTTTATGTTCATACATTCATTGAACGGTATCAGGCACTGTCCTGAGATCTAGGGAACTGTAGGAAGCAAAGTGGACAGAGTGCCTCTCAGGGAGTTTATTTGCTTGTGGAGAAGTGATTGCTGCATATGACTTGTGAATACTGTTACTGGATACCAGAGGCACAGGGATATGTGTGGGGATTGAATCATGGGCCTTGGGCAGGACTTCATGTTCCTTCCCTACTCTGGATTAATTATCTAACAGGTTTATTAGGTATAGGAGTCTGGACATTTTTATGATGATTACTTTTCTAATCAGGAATATTAATTTATAAATACCACCCACAATGAATATAGCTATCAATGATATCGGCTTTAAGTGTGGGAGTTGACTTGGGTTTTAATTTGAGAAGGTATTAATTCAGTAAAAGAAATGGCATGCTTCTTCCAATCTGTCTCTTATTAATAACTAATAAAGTTGAGTGCAGTGATGGCTATTCTTGGCTGTCAACTTGACTACATATGGAATGAACTAAAACCCACAAAATGAAGTGACGCACCTGTGAGGGATTTCTGCTCAATTGGAAGCGGAAAGACTCACTTATAATCCAGATCTTGGATCTTGGAGGTGGGAAGATACAACTTTAGTCCAGATCTTTTGAGTGAGTTGGGAAGACCCATCTCCAGCCTGGGTCGTGCCTCCTGCTAGAAAAGCCTGTATAAAGGACATGGAGGAAGGAAGCTTCCGCTTCTCGCCTGCTTGCTCGTGCCTCGCTAGCACGACAGTTCTTTCATTACCTGCAGAGTCTGCTTTGGGATTCCTGAGTATCCTGAAGATATCCGGGGCTCCCAGCCTCATGAACTGGACAACTATTAGATTCTGGGACCTTCCATTCATAGGCAGCCATTGTTAGATTAGCTGGACCATAGCTCGTAAATCATTCTAACAAATTTTTTCATTTTATAAGTTCTGTTACTCTAGAGAACCCTAATACAATTTTTTTTTTTGCCTATGATTATTGCTTATTCATTTGTGGATTGCTTTGTTAGTAGTTTGCTCAGTTATCAGCTGAAGTATTTGTGAGATTCTTGTCAACTTTGGTGAATTCTGTAGATAACAGCATTAATCTCTTATAGTGTGTGTCTAATAAATTTTCCTTTTAAAATGTTGCTTGTTTTTAATTTTGATATTGTTTTACCTATGAGATTTCCCCCCCTATGAAGTTTTATGTAAGTGAAGAACTTTTTAAACTTTTTTTCCTATGGTAAGACAAACTAAATTTTCATTGTTTTGATGAATATTTAATCCCATTTTCTGCTGGACTTTGTAGTTTTAGATGTGTTTAATATTCAAACATAATGGAATTAGTTATAATGCGTAGTGTATAAGAAGATCTTAAGTTCTCCCTTTCCTCTCCAAATTGCCAGTCAATTATCCTTCTACTATATATTGGAAAAAATTTATCTCTTTATATAGAGATATCTTCATCATATACTAAAATTCTTGTGAACAATTATGTTTCTGAGCTTCCTTGTTATATTGCTGAAATCTGTCTATTCTGACACTAAGACTTCAATATTGTATTTTTATTGCTTTATAGATTTTACTGTGGGTGGATTTTATTAATCTGCTTCACTCCTTTCCTGTTATGGTCTGCACATGAAATGTCCCCACAGGCTAACGTGCTGGACACTCTGTCCTCAACCGGGATTGATATTTAGAGATGCTCTGGAAACTCCTTAAAAAATAACTTTTAAACCATGCATAGTTGTGCACACCTTTAATCCCTGTAATTGAGAGGCAGTACAGGTGGATCTCTGTGAGTTCAAGGCTAGCCTGGTCTATGTAGTGAGACCCAGGCCTGCCAGGGTTACATAGCAAGACCCTGACTCAAAGAGACAAAACATAACCCTAAAACTTTTTTTTTTCAGTAAGAGTTTTATACTAGCAGGAGGTACATTCTGGTTACTGTACCCACCTCAAATCATCCTCCCACCCCATCCCCTAGATGAGGCTGTCTCTGGAATCCTTTGGAGGACAAATTAGAGGAAGCTGGCTCCTGATGGCATGTTGGAATGTTCTGGCTTCAGTTTTTCCCTTGCTCTCTGCTTCTTTTCTTGCCAGTACCTGAAGACTCTCATTTGCTATGTTCTCCTATCCACTGTAATGTTCCCCCCATGTGTGCAAGGCCAACTAACCAGGGACTGAGTCCTTTGAAACTATGAGTAAAATAATTGTTTTTTTTTTTTTGCTTAAATCCTTCTCAGGTATTTTGGACAGAACTACATAAAAGTAAAGTGTTTTTTCTTCCTGTATACCTGAAAATTTTTCTTCCCCTTCTTTCTTCCATCATACACTTAAATTTTGGAGTAGTTTCTACCAATATTCTCCTGCCAGTAATATAAGCTGTAGGAAACAGATCTTGATATGATAGTTCAGTTTCCAGTCTAAGAACATATGCACACAGACAGCATAACACTCAGAAGGTACAAAGACACACCACGGAAGTCCATCTCTCCTCCCCAGGATTTTTATCTGTTTCATTTCTCTGTTTGTGGTGGGTGTTTCCTTGTTCTCATACAGCTCATTCCTGGTCTGGAAACTGCTTTTCTCAGTTATTAATATTCGATATACTGCCCTTCTCAAAGCATTCTTTTTAATGACTGTATATATAATTGCAGACGACTGGAACAGTTTAATTAAGTGGTGTCTTACTGAGGAGCAACTGGGAAGTTTCAGTAGATTTGCTTTAGAGAGAATGTGATAGCTATATTTCCTTGCCTACATTTTGTGCATGTTCCACTTTGGTTTCTGTTGCTGTGATAAAACCCAGACCAGCCGGGCGGTGGTGGCGCACGCCTTTAATCCCAGCACTTGGGAGGCAGAGATGGGTGGATCTCTGAGTTCATGGCCAGCCTACTCTACAGTGTGAGTACCAGGACAGCCAGGGCTATACAGAGAAACTCTGTCTCGGAAAAACAAAAAGCAAAAAAAAAAACAAAAAACAAAAAACAAAAAACAAAAACCCAAAAAACAAAAAAACAAAACAAAACAAAACAAAAAGCCCAGACCAAAAGCAACTTGGAGAAGAAAAGAGGTTTTTTTTGTTTTTTTGTTTTTTGTTTTTTTTTGGGGAGAAGGGTTGTTGAAGGCTGTAGGCCATAACTGAGCAAAACCAAGGCAGGAACCCAGAGGTAGGAACTGAAGCAGAGACCTCAAAGGAACACAGTTAATGGCTTCCTTCCCTTTGACCTCCCCAGCTACTTTTCTTATCTGGCCTAGGCCCACCTGTCCAGGGATGGCACTGCTCACAGAGGGCTGGGCTGTCCTATATCAGCATTTAGGAAAAGCCTCCAGATACGCTCACAGGCCAATCTGACTGAGGCAGCTCCTCAGCTGAGATTCCCTTCTTCCAGGTAAGTCAAGGAAGTTAACAAAAACTAACTATAATGGGATTTATCATTGGCTCTTATCAAGTTTTTTCTTTTTGAGGTGAGTCTAGATATGTCCCTAGATTTTCTTTGAACTCAAGTAAGATCCTCAGTGTTGACATGACAGATGTATGTTAGCACCCTCAGCTTCCTGATCACATTTTTGTTCTTTGTCAATCTAAAGGGGGAAAATGGGATCTCACTAGAGTTTTAAAATGTGTTTATTTCAGAAGTCCAGTTGAGTTTTAAAAATATATTACAAAGTATTTAATTTATTAACTAACTTAATCAATTAAATAAATTTGTGTTTCATTTTGAAGCTAAGGTTTCTAGTATAGTATATTCTGGCCTTTGCAACCCAATTTTATTTTATTTTTTATTTATATGTGTATGGATGTGTGCGTTTGTACGTGTGTGCATGTATACTCTCATGCACACACAGAAGCCAGAGAGAGTGTTGGCTCCTCTGGAGCTAGAATTATAAGTTGTGGGCTACCTGACCTGGGTACTGGGAATTGAACAATGGTCTTCCAGAAGAGCAGCAAGTGTTCTTAACCATTGAGCCATCTCTTTCTGCACCTCATTTTTTTTTTTCTTTAAAATGTTTTCAAAGATTTATTTTTATTTAAGTGTGTGTGTGGTGTGCCCCAGTACATTTAATTAGGGTTGCTTCTATGAGCATAGTGAGGTTAATTATTTGAGCAAGAATGGCTTATTCGCTTGAGCAAGGGCAACTTCCCAGGGGTTATATTCCTTAACCACAGCTTGTCAGGAAGGAACGAAGCCCTTGAGCCTCTTCTCCATCCATAATGGAATGTTTATGGATTCAGTCTTGTCCAGGTAGCCACAGTTTCTTTGAGTTTCTGAATACAACAGCCATTTCATATCCAAAGTACAGTGTTTCACAGCATTCCTTCCTTTCTTCCAGCTTTTACATTTTTTTCTTCTTCCTTCTGAGATATTCCCTGAGTTCTGGTGGGGCTGACATAAATGTCCTATTTAGGGTTAAGCTTTCGCCGAGCACTTATTCTTAGCACTTTGGCCAGTTGTGAGCCTCTGCATTAACTGTTGCCTATTGCAATCAGAAGCTCCTCTGAAGGCAGGACTGAAGGCAGCACTAATCTATAAACATAAACAAGTATTTAGAAGGCACTTTTATCACATTATCTTTTGTTTGTTTGTTTGTTTGGTTTTTTTTTTTTTTGAGACAGAGTTTCTCTATGTAGCCTTGGCTGCACATTATCTTTTTTTAAGCAAAAGAAGAGTTGTAGGTTTCCCTCCTACTGTGACTTCCCTAGCCATGGACTTTTGACCAGGTTCAAAGTCCCAGTTGTGAATTCTCTTCCTGTGAGGTGCGCTTAAAATGCTATTTTTAAAAAAAGAAGTAGCTGGTTCCTTCCATAACAGGCATGACACCATTGCACCAGCCAGCCCTTCTTGCCTGTCAGATTGATATAGTAGCTCACATAATTCATAACTTGGCTAAGACCATTGACAACTACTATTCCTTTCCCCCATGAAGCCTGCATAGTACCCTTCCAGAACTATGAAATCTACCCAGTAGGAAAGAGGATTCTAGCTCAGTTCTGGATTGATCTTGCTATGTCCTGCACCCAAAGTGTATGCTGTCTTCAACAATAGGGTCATATTGTCTAGTTCTGGGAGATAACAAGAGAAATAGCAATAGCCTGTATTGTTTTAAGGGCTATGGGTCCTCAGTGATCAATAATTTACAAGGAAGGAAGTAGCCCCAATTTAATCCTCTGACTTTTGTTTAACAAAATTTATAGCTTCTGGGAGCAGCATAATCCCCCATGCAGGTATCTTCTGTCACACCTATCTATCTATCTATCTATCTATCTATCTATCTATCTATCTATCTATTTGTTTGTTTAAAGCAAGGTGTTTCTATGCAGTCCTAGCTATCCTGGAGCTTGGTATTTAAATCAGACTCACCTAAAACTTATGGAGATCTTCCTATTTCTGCCTCTTGAGTGCTATGATAAAAGGTATTTACCACCACACCTGAGCAAACTTTTAAAAATTAATGTTTTAATTAGATTACAAAATAGTAGGTTTGCATATGGCTTTTTCATAAACCCCTAGTTCCAGTAAGCTTACCACTGTCGCTGCAGCAGAGGCTGTGAGATCTGGGAGAAGGGAGCCAATAAATGAGGTGGACTGAAGACTTACTCAATAGCCAACTTTATTCAGGGCCTCAGAGAATTTATCCCCTGGGGGGTTAAGAAAGGTCACATAAATAAAGCTTTCATGAGCTCAAGCTCTATACAATCATAAGGACAAGCCACACATGGCAAAAACCATGTTTTTCCTTAGAGGTATCTAAAGGTTACATATAACACACACACACACACACACACACACACACACACACACACTTAAAATGCAGGCAATAATGAGTACTCTGAAGTAAATTTATTCCTATCCATTACACCTGGGAAGAGAATGGAAACACATTTTAAGAACAATTCTGTGTTTCGAAGAAACCGAGGTTACAGGATTCTTGTCTTGTTTTCTTGACATTCTCTCAAGCACTCAGCATTTTCTCCTCAAGTGATGCCATCCCTGGACCGTGTTCTGATACCACCAATCATCTCCCTCATCCCTCTACCTCCCACTCCTAGTTAAAAACCTATCCACCACAGTATTTCTTTTGGCATCCCAATCTCTGCTCTGTAGGAGAAAAGCCTTTTTTTTTCCCTGTCCACAGCTTCTGAGTTAGTTCTGTTCAATTTTGACTGGAACCAAGATAAAAAAAACTGATTCAGCTGACTTTTATAATACAGAAAATCTATTAGCTTACTGACATCATGTCTTGGATACAGTAGCTTTATTTAATTAATTCATCTACTTGTTAAGGTCATTGAGGGCCTTGGTTGTCAGGGTTTGGATTCTAAGCATCCTCCAGGGAGTTTGGTCCCCAGCCTGAGACACTGTTGGGAGATGAGACCTGGTGAAGAGAAGTTAAGCTACTGAGCCCTTAAAGGACTCTAACCCCTCCTTCCCTCTCAAACCCCAGCTACCATGCAGTAAGCAGCTTCCACTGACATTTGCTCCGGCCATGAGCTATCATGCTGCCTCAGACAGGGCTATGTGGCCATGGGTGGAAACCTCTAAAACCAAGAGGCAAAAACAATTCTTTCCTCTTAGAAGCTGATCATTGTGGGTATTTCATCATGGGGAGGGAAAGCTGATCAACACCTTTGTTTTCCTATCATTCTGATTGGCATGTTCTTTAGCTGGATTACCTCCTGATCCCAAGATGGTCGTGTCTCAGCCAAGTATTCCATGACTACAATAAAGGATCTAGTAGAGGGAAAGACAGCTTGTTAACAGGAATTTCTCTTCAGGACTGCTTTCCCAAAGACTCGTCCCTGAAGATCCTCCCTCAGACCCGGTAGGCTAGACTGGGGTCTTTTTTGCCAACCTCTAAGCCAGAAACTGGCAAGGATCCTGAAACTGCCATGATTGGTCCACGTCAGAGGGTTTTGCCTTGTTCTAGTTTCGTCTCTGTTGCTATGATAAAATTCCCCAACAACTTGCAGCTTCGGGAAGAGAGGGGCTTTATTCCAGGTGACAGTCCGTTGTTGTGGGAAAGTCACAGTAGCAAGGGCACATCGGATCCACAGTCAAGAGCAGACAGCCGTGGACGTGCATGCTCTCTCTCTCTCCTATCTATGTTCAGCTTACAGATTCCAGGGCCCAGCTCTTGGAATATCGCCAACAGCATTCAGCCTGGGTTTGCTCATCTTAAGGAACTGAAGATAACCAACCCCCCAGAGGCAAGCCATAGGCCAACTCAGGCAGACAATTGCTAATTAAGACGGTCTTGCAGGTGACTCTAGATTGTGTCAGGTTGACAGTTAAAGCTAACCATCACACCCTTAATTTAAAAAGTCACAATGAATTGTCCATTTCCCTCTTAAAGTAAGGGAGGCACTGCTGGTCAGAAACAAGGGATTTGCTGCCTGAGAGATAATCAGTTGTGACTGTCATAGCTTGGAACACGTTGTTTCCTCTGTCTGGAACAGCCCCACTGTGTTTACTTCTCTGTTTGGCTACTGTTCTTGAGGTGGCGCCAACCCCCTCTAGGTTGAATAGACACCGCCCCTCCCTCCCTGGCAGCCCGTACCTTTCTTGTCTGTATCAGATTGCTGCTTCCAATCTCCTGCTCCACCTCAGTTGCTTCGCGGCAGGGACTAGGACTCATTTGTGTCTTTATCTGTAGTCTGAGAACAATACACCAGGCAGATGTTTAACTCTTGTCTGTTGAATAAAATCTATTTGCTTTTGTTTACTTTCAGAATTCCAATTCTAAATTCGAAATGCACATCACCTTATAGTTTGGTGTGTACGAATGATTCCTTTGCTGGGGTTTGGAATTAGGTTGATTTTTTTTTTTTTTTTTTTTTTATCCACACAAAAACAAACTGGAGAGCTTCCAAGACAAAGTCTTTAAAGATGGGGATTATTGGTTTCTTAAAAGTTCAGAGCTTAACAAGCATTTCCTCTCACATATTGTGTGCCCAGCGCTGTCTCAGTTAGCACTTTGTATGCAAGTGATGAGAGAGCTTGTCCCCTAGTATGCAGTTAATGCTCAAGGCAACATTTTTCAATCATAGGTAATGAAATCAATTTTGTGGCTCAAAACCATCATTAAAAGGGGAAAAGGCAGTGAAGTAGAACAAAATATATCAGAGCATACCACTCTTGGTAAGGCTCCTCCAGTCCATACACATAAATGTGTACGTTTGTACAGTGTACTGGGTCAAAATGTGTAAGGAGAATTGAGAGCTGAGGGCCAGTGCATACATAGCAAATTTCAGGCCAGCTATGGCAATAGAGTAAAGCCTTGACACGATAAGATAATACTAACAGCAAATCCCACCATATGTCAGACATAGAATAATAAATGTCACAGTGTCATATAATTTCATTTGTATGTGAAATCTCAAGGTAGTTATTTCATAGAAGTCCAAAGAGAATAATGATATCCAGGGGCTGGGGTGAAAAGAGGTGAAAATTAGTTAATTGGTACAAAGCTCCAGTTAGAACAAATAAGCTTTTTTATTCTACTGTACTGTAGAGTGACTATAGGTAATGGTAATATTCTGTATCTAAAAAAAAAAAAAAAAAAAAAAA
>JADRCD010182523.1:0-14876 GCA_019843815.1 Montemys delectorum
TAAAAAGTTGAGACAGGGCTACAGAGATGGCACAGCACCTCAGTGCTCTTGCTCTGTAATCACAAACATTCAGAATTTAAATCCTGGCACCCACACAACAAGCCTGGCTTCACTGTACCAACTTGTAACCCAGTTAGGGTTTGCTGGTGTGCAGCAGGCAGTGGGTGTGAGCCTCAGGGAGAGGGAGAGACTGCGTCAGAGGAACAGGCAGAGAGTAATAGAACAGCATCACTATGCCTTCCTCTGGCTTCCGAGTGCATACATTCAAGATCAGCATTCCCCTATGAACTATGCTTCCAACCTTCCCCCCATGTTTTTCCAAATGTAGTCTCAGGTAGCCTGTGCTGACCTCATACTCATGCTGTAGCAAAGGGTGACCTCCATTTCCTGGTCTTCCTTTTTCTACCTTTCAAGTGTTGAGACCATGGGCATGCATCACCATACCCAACTTATTTTGTTGTTAGTTTAGAATTATTTATTTTAATTTTGGGGTATGAGTATTTGCTGAATACATGTATAATACATGTGTACCTGGTTCTGAAGGTACCAGAAAGAGCATCAGATCCCCTAGAGCTGGAGGGCTAGAGTCACAGACCGTTGTGAGATGCCAGGTGGGTTCTAGGAACCAAACCTGGGTCCTCGGGAAGAGCAGTGTGCACCCTTAGCTGCTGAGTCACCTCCAGCACCCCATCCCCCACCACTTCCCAGCTTGGGTTTTGGTTTTGGTTTGATCTAAACATAGTATGTGAACTATTTACTGACTTTAGAAACAGCATTTTTTGTTGCCCTGGGTTGTGGGCAAATTAAATAAATTGAGAAGTAAAACATCAGCCATGATAGCAGCGTGTGCTGCTGGGTGTCCCCAGGGTCACGGTCAAGGCAGCGTTTGCCTCCTGCTTGTTTTTTCCCAGATGCAGATCTGTCTGCAGGACCTGGGGTCTGAGGACCTTAAAGAATGGGGCAGACTATAGTCTAGGCTGTAGACAGACTTACTTCAGTTTCAGTGTACTTTTATACACAAATGAAACAAAGAAAGCAGTGATCCAAGGAAGGGTATTTGAGTTCAGAAAAACCACATAAGTAGACCCCAGTACGTACACACTAAACACGGACAGAGCGGCCCTATCCCAGAACTTCCTCAGGTCAGACCACTTAAACACAGTTGCCCGGATGTACTCTAGATTATATCTGGGAAAGCACAAAATCAAAGCAGAAGGCCATATCAGACTCAGGGTGCACTGACCAGGTTGGGTGCTAGAGTGTGATCTGACATCAACAAGAATAAACATGTCTTAGAAATTGAATGTTGGGCTGGCGAGATGGCTCAGCGGGTAAGAGCACTGTCTGCTCTTCCGAAGGTCCTGAGTTCAAATCCCAGCAACCACATGGTGGTTCACAGCCACCTGTAATGAGATCTGACACCCTCTTCTGGTGCATCCGAAGAGAGCTACAGTGAATTACACTGGAGCAAGCAGGGCCGGCAGAGGTCCTGAGTTCAATTCCCAGCAACCACACAGATGATGGCTCACAGCCATCTGTACAGCTACAGTGTACTCATACACATAAAATAAATAAAATAAAAAATAAATAAATCGAATGCCAATGTTTGTTGCAGGAGGCACAAAATCATGTCCAAGAACGTCCAGGGAACAAGTGCTCCCTGCCTTTTCCCCTGGAGCCCTGCTCACAGTTCCCCTGGCACTGCACATCCTTTGACGATGTGACAATGCTTCCTGCAGTGAGCAGCTGCAGCAGCAGGTCCCTGGTGACCCAATGATGATGAAGGAGCCAAGAAGCTAAAGATCTCTGCTTAATTTCATTTCTTTCATGTCCTGTTTGTCATGCTTCATGCTATGGGGTGCAAGTGGATCCCAGGACAATTTCCTCTTGTTTTACTTGATTTATTGATTTTTCAGTGTTAGGGATCAGAATAGAACCCGACAGAAAGTAAACACTTTAACCTACTCTATGGTCCTCTCCCTCTCCCTCTCCCCCTCCCCCTCTCCTTCTCCCCCCTCCCCCTCCCCCTCCCCCTCTCCCTCTCCAATGTTCTAGCATAGGCACTGAGGATGTAGCGGGGACCCGACACATGACAAATTACACAGACAGATGAAATAGTCAGTAGATTAGAAGGTGCTAAGAAGAAAAACCAAGTCTAAAGGAGGGTAAGAGATGCACGCCTTCGTCCTACAGACGGTGTCTCAGATAAGCAAGCAGACAATGCACTTAACACAAGGGACTGCGGGTTGAGTCACTCGGGAGTCTGGGGAAATAGTTGTTGAGGTCCCGAAGAATTTCAACCTCTGTGGGCAGATGGGAAAGTGTTGGGCCCTGGCAAAAATCCAGCCAAAAGCCACCCAAGGAAGGCACACCTAGGCTGGGTTTCCATTGCACAAGGGCACTGTTAATTGTGTCGATCCTGTGTTAGGAACAAAAGCTGAGGGTCTTCACAAACTCTACCCAGTAAATGGGAGACATTTTGTGTCAGGATCATTTTCCAGCTTCATGGGTTTTTTTTCCTAGGGGGCTATTTTTATAAATTACAGATCATAGCATAGTCTGAGCCCTTAGCAACCATCTGGTGCTCGTGGTTTCCAAATGTGGTGGATGAGAAAGAACCCTCTGAGCTGCTTGATACCAGCCTGGGCTGTGGCGCGGGACTGTCATCCTAGCTACTCAGGCGGCCATGACTCCCGCCTGGCCCATGGCGCGGGCCTGCGATCCTGCGATCCTGCGATCAGGATGCCATGACTCCCTCCTGGCCCGTGGCACGGGCCTGTCATCCTAGCTACTCAGATGCCATGACTCCTGCCTGGCCGGTGGCGCAGGCCTGCGGTCCTGCGATCAGGATGCCGAGGAGGGAGATGGTAAGTTAAAGGCTCACCTAGACAACTATGTGGAGAGACTCAGTAAATAACTATAAAAAATGTTCGGCAGAGTGCTTAACCTGGCAAGCATGCAGCCTCAGATCAAATGAGTCTGTTCTACCAAAGTGAAACAGAAACCATGCAGGCTGCACATCAGTCTTGCGCACATGGTTGTTTGTGGTCCCGGCCCTTGGCGGGAGGTGGGGGGTGGGCTGAAGCAGGAGAATTGTGAGTTCTAAACCACCCTGGGCTAGACTCTGTCTCCAAAGACCCCACCAAACTAAACAAATGCGGATTCTAGCCCTCACCCCGCTCCTGCCCTCGGAGGGCTCTGGAGTCTGCTTGTTTAGCCAGCACATGAGGTGATTCCACACCAGGCAGGTTTGGGAGGCTCAGTGTTCACAAACAAGGAAATGAAGGCCTGGTGAGAGGCACATCTTGCCCTAGGGAGAACTGGTCAGTCAGGCAGAACTGGGAGTGATAGACTTCGATTTCCCAACTCCCTTGGGTCTGTGATTGTTTTTATTTTTCACACAACACAAAGATAGCCTGTGATATTGGAACAGACACTAGGTTGGGCATTTGTTAAGATATGCCATTAATAAAGGACATATCAATTACTATCTTTGAGAGCTGAGTGCCCTAGTGCAGTCTGTAAGGGAATGGATTGGGTTATTCTATTTATGGGGCCCAATAAAACGAGGAATAAATAATGAATAAATGAGCTATCTGATTTGGTAAGAAAAGTTTTTCTTCTCTCACAAATCTTATTTTTGTTTTTTGTTTTTGTTGTTGATTTTTCTTTTTCTTTTTTTTCTTTTTTTTAAAGAAAGGATTTCTCTGTGTAGCCCTTCCTGGAACTCGCTCTGTAGACCAGGCTACCCTCAAATTCAGAGATCCCCTGCCTCTGTCTCCTTAGTACTGTGATCCAAGGTGTGCCCTACCACCCTTTTATTTATGATTTATTTTTTGCTTTTATTTACATGTGTGTGTATATGTATGTATGCATGTTACATGTATGTGCCCACAGAAACCAAACAAGGGCATTAGATGCTCTGGGATTGGAAACTGTTGTGAACAACCACACGCGTGCAGGGAATCTAATCTGGGTCCTCTCTGGAAGAACAACCAAGGCTCCTTTTTGTTTAAGATTTTATTTTATTATTACCTTTTCATCTTATGTGTGTGAGTGTTTCATTTACATATATGTCTGTGTACGTACATTCCTGGTGCCCTTGAGTCCAGAAGAGGATGTTGGATCCTCTGTTACTAAAGTTACCATATTGGAGCTGGGATGGAACCCCTAGACCCTCTGGTAAAGTGTCAGTGTCCTTAACCACTGATCCACCCTTCCAGCCCCATAAAATTTTTAAATTACATTTTATTCATTGTATCTGTGTATGTTGTGTATGTGTATCTGCATGTGTATTTGTATGTGTGTGTCTCTGTCTGTCTGCATGTGTATTTACATGGTGTGTGGTTTGTGTGTGGGGGACATGCCCATGTGCATGTGGTTGCTAGTTTTTATATCAACTTGACACAAACTAGGGTCATTTTGAAAGAAGAATCTTAATGGAGAAAATGCCTCTCTAGGATAGGCCTGTGAACATACCTGTGATGATTTTCTTGATTGATGTTGATATGGGAGGGCCCAGGGGTGGGTGAGGTCATCCCTGGACTGATGGCCCTGGGTGCTGTAAGAAAGCAGGCTGGCCAAGCCATGAAGAGCCAGCCAGTAGGCAGCACTCCTCAATGGGCTGTGCACCAGCTCCCGCTCCGAGTTCTTACTGCATCTCCCTTGGATGTGGAATATTAGCTGTCCTCTCCTCCCAGGTTGCTTTTGGTCATGGTGTTTCATTCCAGTGATAGAAACCATAACTCAGAGAGTAATCGTGGATGAGTACCTGCATGCCCACAGCGTGTGCATGGAGGTCAGAGGACAATAAGGGGAAGTTGGTTATCTCCTTCTACCATTTGGGTCCCATCGGGCATCAGGCTTGGTGACTGAGATGGCCTCAGACAAATTGTAAAGTCTTGCCAACACCCAACCTCACAGCAATCACCAGAGAAGGGGAACGGAAAAGAGGAAGAGGCAAAGGGTCAGAGGAGACCTCCTTCCCCACCCTCAGTGACTTCTGAGTAATGTTGCTGCTGTGGGGCGGAGAGATCACGACTGGCATGGATTTGAAAGGATCCTGGGATGGACTTGTGAAACAGATCTTTCTTCAAGGCTACCTAGCACTTGGTATGTTGGGGTGTGTGCTGTTTGTATGTATTTGTGTGCTTATTTGAGGTGTCAGGAATAAACTTAGGACTTTGCTTCATGCTAAACAAGTGCTCTATCCCTGAACAACACCCTCAGACCTGCCTCACATCCTCATGGGCAGGTACTGTGAGGCTTTGGTGCGACTCATGGCAAGTTGTAGCTCACTGTGGGTCTATGTTGCATCCAGGGAAAATGAAGTTGCAAGCAAGATCCATCTCCTGAAGGGCTGACTCACAGTCTTCCCTTACAGTCGTAGCTGCTATGACAGTCCCAGTAGCCGGGCAGGGGCAGTTGGTTGGTGTGTGTGTGTGTGTGTGTGTGTGTGTGTGTGTGTGTGTGTTGGACATAAGACAGCAGCCACATGTGTGGGAACCCAGAAGCCACCGTCCTCCTGATCCTGTTTGACCACATCAGTGCTAAAGCCGCCAGGCGAAGCTGGACTCCTCAGGCAAAAGGTTTCGCCTTCCAGCCTACACCCTACACCAGGTCTTTGTTGTTTGTTCTCCCTATGTGAGGACAAAAGCCCTTTCAGATGCTGTGGAATGTACCCGAAGTGTCATGAGACGGATTTGCTGGGTCCTGGACTAGAATTCTGTCAATCGGGGTGGGGAGCTGGCTCTTCTGCCTGAAGCTCTAGGTCCTGCCATGATTTCTGGTGGCAGGAATCCTTGTCCCTTGTCCCTTCCCTGGCAATGACAACCCAGTCCTCATCATGGCCCGGGAGCCTGCAGCCTGTGTAGGCCAGTCTGGGACAGCCTGGGTGCCTGTAGCATGTGAAGGCCAGCCTGGTGCAAGGCATACCCTCATTTGACTTTCCTAGGTGAATGCACTATCGACCCCACACTGCTACTGCCTGACAGATCTGCAGAGGTAAGAAGGCCTGGGTGGACAGTTTTCTGTGGCACTTAAAGATCATGACAACCCATGGTCCCACCCTTTATCATCAGATCTGAACATGTCATCCACAGTGCAAACAAAGCAAACCGACTTTAGTGGTCCTGTGAAAAGAGCCACTGTGGATCTTCACACACTTTTTTTCTCTGCTATGTCCATCTCTGAGTGTTTCCACTTGTGTGGAGCCAGGAACAGAAGAAAGGGAAGCCCTCTGCTAGACTCCACATGGCTGCAGCCTCAAAGGGAGCTCTTCCAGGTTGCTACTGTCTGCTTCTTCTCTAACTTAGATCAGGCAACTCCGGGGCACTGGAATCAGCCACAACATTGACCTTTGCCCTGCTTTATAAAGTGCAAATGAGCCAGTGCTGTTTTATTTCGGGCATAGAGGTGAGGGAGGGCCGTGGGAGACACACGTGTCCTTGAGAGCACTGTGCTGGTGGGAGTGAGATGGAGCTCAGCCCTGCAGTGGATGGCACACTCTCCAATCTTACAGCCAAAGAGGAGGAGTGAGGAGCGGCTGGGGAGTGAAGGGTATGAGGAGCAGACTGGCTTTGTGTGTCATCTTGTTTAAACAAGCCTCTTATCTGAGCGTAATACTAAACTTTGCTCTTTCTGATTACCCCAGCTCCCTGGGGTAATAATGGGTTTATGACTTTGGATTCCATGAAGGAAGATTAAATTGCCTTCTTACAGATAAGAGCCCCAAATAGCCAGATAGGCTGGTAGAAAGAAATGGGTGTGTGTGTGTGGTGTTTCATGGTTGTCCTGTGGGGCAGTCTCTGTTCCTTGTCCTTTCTTCACAAAATGTACACCTAGTCCATGGTTAGATGACGTCTCATCACAGAGTGGCATCAATGATGTGCCTCCTTTGTCTGGCCCCAGTGACAGGTGCTGAGGACAGGGTAGGATCTCAAGGTGGCTTATCCGGGAGACATAGTCCCTTGGTGGAGGGAGGTTGTACAAGGAGTGGGGTGTACAGAAGCCTGGCTTCAAAAAACTATTGAATCATTATGGGCCTGATGCTCTGTTTAGTTAGTGTTCCAGAAACACTTCAGAGAGTTGCCAAATATTAAATGTGCATTTACTGTTGGCCAAAGCCTCTCAACTCAGCCATGTACTGGACAAATTACCTGCCTGCCTCTTCTGTTTTCTTACTATGAAGATGGAAATTATTTCTAAGATGGTGGCGATGCTTAACTATAAAATCTTTAGTCCAGTGCCTGGAACATGGTAACACACAAACTAGTATAATTTCCTGAGACTCCAGTTTTTCCACTTCAGTTTTTCCCACCGTAAGGGAGAAATGGACACAACACATCCTGAAATACAACACCACCTTTCTTGGGTATCACTAGCAGAAGTGACGACACTGCTGTCAAAAACCCTTAAAACAACAGTCACTAAAAAAGGACTCAAGCCAGGCATGATTCATACTTTGTACTTCCTTACACCATGTCCTTGGCAAAATGGGAGGCAAGAGACTCACATCTACAGCTCAAGAGACTCACCCTACAGCTCAAGAGACTCACCCTACAGCTCAAGGGCCAGCTAACCTAGAGTGTGTTGAGTGTCTCAATCAAGAGAGGCCCTATGTCAGAAACAAGGCAGAAAGTGAAAGTCATAAGTCACCCTTTGACCTCCACATGTGTGCTGTGATACTCATGAGCACACATACAGATGTGCACATAAAATAATACATTTAAAGGAAACTAGAGAGATTGCTTTGGGGGGTAAAGCGTTCGCTGTGCAAGCATGAGAATTTGAGTTTGGATCCCAGCACTCCCACAAAAACCAGATGTGTTAGTCCATACCATAACGCCATCACTGACGAGTGACAGCTGGATCCTGGGGACCCAGTGGTGACCCTGCCTAGTCAAAAGTATGAGCTCTGGGTTCAGTGGGAGAACGTGTCTCAAAAATGGAAGGCCAGAAAGATGGCTCAGCAGATCAAGGCGCTTGCCCATGACCCTGAGTTCCATACCAGACCCCACAGTGGACAGCCAGCTCTCAAAAGCACTTCTCTGACTCTATACACGTTCCACTGTTCATATACGTGTTTTTAAACAGTGTATTCCTTCAAGTGGGATAAGATGGCTCAGCAGGACCTAAGTTAGGCTCCCAGCACCTGCATGGCAGCTCACAACCACCCACACAGAGAGAGATGAGGGCATATACATTCCAGCAAAACATTCACATACATAAAATAAATCTAAAAAGAATATTAAGCAATGTAATCCTTTACAAAAATAGGTCCAGCCAGGCGGTGGTGACACACTCGTTTAATCCCAGCACTCAGAAGGCAGAAGCAGGAAGCTAGATCTCTAAGTTCCAGTCCAGCCTGCTCTACTGAGAAAGTTCCAGGACAGCCAGGGCTACACCGAGAAACCCTCTGGGGAAAATAAAATAATAAAATAATAAAATAAAATAGGTCCTATATAATCTTTGTCTAACATGATTAAATAGAATCTCAGAGACCCAGATTCACTCGGAGGTAAGGAGCAGAAGGACGTAAGTACACCTTGGTCTCTCAGCCCCAACCACTTTACTATCCCTGCTTAGACACTTTCAGGGAACAGGGGATTCGGGAACAGGAAGCTCTTCCCAGGGCCCCCAAGTCCCATTGTGGTAGTAGCTGCTTTCCACGCAGAGCTCTCCTGGGGTGCTTGGTCACACCCACTTGCCCTTTCTACAGCTGCTTACATGAACCTTGCTCGCTGCAGCAGGAACACATTGGCAGGTAACCTTCTAGGTCTATTACAGGGCGTGAACGGAGCCTGGGATCTCAAGATGTTGACAGAAGACCCAGAGGTCTCACCTCATTAGACTTTGCAGAGTGACCTCGGAAGTCTATCTCTGATGGGAATAGTTATGAAGAGACAAGGTACGCAAGGCCACTCACTCTGAATGACACATAACTCAGAAAGTAATGCCCCTGAACAAGGTGAAGGTGAGAATAAGATGCTTGTGACGTGCTCACAGGGTTTAAAGAACATCTGATAACTTTAAGTCCTTAGGAACAGAGACTGCTATCAAACCATCTGAGGACTGAAGTGCCCCAATTGTGAGTCTGGAATAGGCAAATGTTTAGTGAGCAGAAAATTTACCTAGCATGCAAACCCAGAGCAGGTAGTTTTTTTGGGTGTGGTGGTGGATAGAGAAAAGCTGGAACCCACTGGTGTGACTGAGAGGGTGTTGGAGTCAGGAGAGGCCCAGCCATGGGCAGAGCTGATGCTTGCCTGACTTCCAAGCTCCTGGCAGCTCTAGTCTGGGGTATCTGGGATGGGAAGATACCACATAGACTTCTGCCCAAGTGCCGCTTACTCTCTTGGGGTTTCAGAGAAAGGCTGATGCAGGGGTCTGGGAAGAAAAGAGCGGGCCAAGACTGCTCCTGGGGTTCAGAACCCCAGCAGTGTCTTACAGATGTTCTTGTCTGAGCATGGTCAACCCAAGCAGCTCCTAGTCTGAAAACTCATCTGTTCTCCATCCCCTGTGGGCTCTGCCTTATCTGAAGTCCTGTAGTTTGAAACAGCAGGTTCCGCTTCTGAGAAAAGGGAGTCTTGGGCCCTGTTTCTTCTGCGCTTCCTCATGCTCCTGACAATGCTGAGTCAGATGATAGGACCCTGGAATGACCAGCCCACTTCTCAGCTTACCACTTCTCTGTCTCTGCCAATCACTGTCGACCAGATAATGTTCTAAAGATGTTATTACTACAGGGCCAACATTGGCTTCAACCGGTGGGGACAACCAGATGATCGTAACTCTGTAAGAATCAGGTTTACAGGGTATTTTTCATTTTTCAGGAATATAAGAGGAAAAAAAGAGGAAGGGGGGAAAAGTCTAGGAAATGCCTTCTTCTGTTTTAGCTCGAGTGATATAATGTCCCTGTTTGCTGTGCCTGGAAGGATTTGACCAAGGAGAGCTGCACTGTGTAGAACATGCTGTCACATGGATTGGCCTTTGTAGATCATACTGTCCTGTTCAAGCATGGAGGAAGGGAAGACAAGGAACACTACTAGTCCCCCGCTGTGTGCCAGCTGTATGCCGGTGGCTCCATCTCACCAACAGCCAGGTGTCCTCAGCAGCATCCTCAATCTCTAGAATGGACTGCAACTCCAGGACTGTGCTGAAGAGCTGCGGCCTAGGTGCTTGCCAGCCAATGGGGAAGCAGAGAAGCAACAAAGCAGGTTGGGGAGGGAGCTTAGGAGTGAGACTTTCCCCCTGGAAGCTACAGGAATCATTGAAGGGCTGTGGCGAAAGGCATTGGAGCAGATTCTCCTGACAGCCCTCTGGCAGCTGTACAAGCGATGACATAATGAAAACCAGAGAGCATAGTCCGGAAGGGCACATCTTTTGTCCCTCCTCTGTCCTTGCGCATGTCTCTGGGCTCCAGGCTGGCAGTTCAATAACCCATTTTACAATTTTAGATCCAAGCCAGTGGCCCCCAGTTTTAATTTAGATTATTGAAAGATGGTAAATTGGGCCAGACGAGTGAGAGGCGCTTGCGGCGGGTGTGGGCACAGCGCCGGCAGGTTGTTGCTAGGCTGAGGTCAGTCATGACACTGAGGTCGGGGGAGCAGATCCAAGTCTGAATTTAGCTCAGTTGTTCCCTCACTGGTCATGAGACCCTGGAAACATCTAATCGCTCTCACGTGCTTTTATTTCACTGTTGAAATACGTTCCATAGCAAGTCAGCGTCTCATAGAACCAGAAGCAATGAAAGAAGTGCCTCCCTGCCCCTCTCTTGTATGATCGTTGCCCACTGTTTACAAAAGCTGGCACATTCTTGCTGTTCAGTAAATGCGAGCAAGTATCATCCTGAGAGCCTGGTTGCATCACCAGCATGGCATCATCTGGTTCTTCCTTGTGAAGCAATACTGCCACTGCGTGGTTAAATACAGAATGGCAAGTAGCAAAAATGTTTCTGCCCCACCCTTCATTCTACAAGGACAGGGAAACTCGAGCCTGCTTAGAAGGCCCTACGGTCTCTGATACTAAAACAAAAACAAAAACAAACAAACAAAAAATCTTCAATCCCGGTGAGTTTTAAACCTTGAGCTAAAGAAAGAATGTCACTTATTTTTATTTTTGTTGTTTTTGTTTTTGTTTTTGTTTTTTACTTAAGCAGTCTTTAATGAAAGCCGTGCATGAGATGTCTCTTACTCCTGCATCTTCTCGATTGTTTCTTCCTTGTATTTGCCCTTCTCCTTTCCTACTTGTCGGGACTTGGCTTTCCTCTCCAGAATCTTCTTGCGGTCCTTGTCCAGCTTTAGCCTGGTGATACCCACCTTGCTGGGGTGGATGCCCACATGGACAGTTGTGCCATTAGCCTTCTCTCGCTGGACTCGCTCAATGTAGATGATGTATTTCTTCCTGTACACTTGGACCACCTTGCCAATCTGCTGGCCTTTGCAGTGTCCTCGAACAGCCTGAACTTCATCATCCCTTCGAATGGGCAAAGACTGAACATTATACTTCTGTCTCAGCTCTTTGGAAAGAGGGGAAGACATGATGTTCCTCCGAATGTGAGAAGGTGCACTGAAATGCCGTCTGCGGTTCTTGCTTCGGTCAGAAGTCACGAAGGGATTGAACTTCATTTTGGCGGCTGCGATCCCCCGATGGCCGCAAAAGGTTATTTTTATTTTTTGAGATAGGTCTCACTATATAGCTCCATCTGGTTTTAAAAACTTAATTCCCCTGCCTCTGATTCCCAAATGCTGGAATTAGAAGTATGTGCCACAACTTGTGGTGAAACCACAATCTTAAGTAGTCTGGTAACAACTGTCTAGGCTTGGCCCTGTCCTGCAGGGCCCCCAACCCCATGTGTCACTAACAAACCATGTGAGTTGAACATGAAATGCCGAGAACCAAGTCTTCATTCTACAGCAAACACAGAAGAGAGGCACAAGACAAGCACCACTAAGAAACACTCCGTGGGCACCATCAGGTCTCAGCTGGAAACACAATAACCGGAAAACAAACAAACAGACAAGCCCACCAACTATCTAGCTGGGGGTAGAATGGGGGGACATTAGCCTTTAATGACAGCGCTCAGAAGGCAGAGGCAGGAGGATTTCTGAGTCTGAGGCCACCCTGGTCTACAGAGTGAGTTCCCAGACAGCCAGGGCTACACAGAGAAACCCTGTCTTAGAACAACTAACAAGCATATAAAACAAAAGAAATAAAGAAGGAAGGAAAGGATATTACAGAATCACCTAAGAATATATTGCAGTATGTAGGAAGAACCTGAAGCTGTGGTTACAGGTGCTAACCCCACCCAAGACTAGATAACAGGTAAGCCTTGGTGCTCCCGGGGGGCCTGGACTCTATGGGAGTCCATCTAAATGTTCATTGCTTTTGAAGGTAGATGAAGTGACTCTCAGCTACAAACTCCTCCTCTTGGCAGTCAGACATCAGGAAGGTCACCAAAACATGAATGGGGTTCCCAAAAGTGGGGACAGCAGAGGGTCCCCAGGGCTAGGACACCACAAGCTACCTTTGAGCAAACTCAAGTAGTATGTAGAAATCACAGGGCATGGAAAAAGACAGGGCTCCGCTAGTAAAAAGCTCTTGTTACCTGAGGACCAGAGTTAGACACCATAACCCACTTGGGGAACAGAGGAGACCAACCAAGTCCTGCCAGGTGTCCTCTGACTTCACATGTGTGCTACTTCATGCACACAGTCACACACATCTACACATGCATGCACACATGCAATTAGTAAATGTAATTTTAAACAAGTATTGTGCATTGTTTTTAACATTCTTGTTTGAGATGAGAGTTTAGGAACACTGCTTCTGTAGGCAATTTCGACTTCTTCAGTTGTATTAAGGGTTCTTGTCTTTCTCTCTTCCTTTCTCTCTTTCTTTCTTTTCTCTCTTTCTTTCTTTCTTTCTTTCTTTCTTTGAGAAAATGAGTCAAATTATCTGTTAATTTCTTGTATCTGAAGTACTTTCCTGTAACATCTTTGACCTGAGATTCTTTGTCACAGTCTTTAACCCCTGCACAATTGTAACCAACCACTTTACAGAGTTCCCCCTCTCACTCAGTTTTACAGAGGCTGACCCATTCCCCTAGTCTCTTGGTGTCATCCACCTTCATTAGGTTGACTTGGTGCTCAGTGCAAAGGGGCTCCATCATCTTGACATATGTAGGCTCATCACAGTTGGTTGGAAACACACAGAGAAGGGGCTGCCAATTGTTAGAGGTTTTGGCAGCTTTGAGGATTTCATGCTCAATACCATTATAGATAAGCGTGGTTGTCTGTACTTCCTATAAAACAATATGAATGTCTATCCTACCTCTAGCAGATGCCTTCCTCGGCCATGGTGGTGGATTATGGGTAAAGACAAATCTTGAATGCAATCTCCTTGCGACTCGGTGGTCTGGGGTGGGGTGGGGAGCATGCTGAGCATGGTTGTCTGAGTGGAGACAGCCCCGTAAGTTCATATTTGAGCACTTGGTTATTAGGGGTAGCCTTGTGGGAAGAAGTGTGTCACTAGGGGTGAGCTGAGAGGTTTCAAATGATCAATCTGGGCCCTTGAGTTTCTCTGTTTCTCTGCCTGCTCCCTGTACATCTGCTTGTAGAACTCTCCAGCACCATGTCTGCCTGCATGCCAACTCGCTCCCTGCCATGGTGATAATGGATTAAAGCTCTGAAATGGTAAGTGAGCCCCAATTAGACTTGTTCTTTCATAAGAGTTGTCATGGTTATAATGTCTCTTCACAGCAATGGAACACTGAGACAGAAGATGGTACCAGGAGTGGGGTATTGCTGTGATAGGCTTGACCATGCTTTTGTTTGGAGCAATGTGGAATACTTTGTGACTTTGGTCTAGAAAAGTGGTTGGACACTTTGAGCAGACCTTAATGGGTCATCCTAAGAGAATGGAACACAGTAGGGCTGAGGAAGATTTGAACTGTGGACCTGGCTCAAGAAGTTTCAGAAGGGAAGAATATTAGTATGTGGCCTAGAGATCTCTCTTGTGGATATTTTGGCAAAGAATGTGGCTAGGTTTTGCCTTAGTCTAAAAAAACCAACCTGTGGCTAAATTGAAGAGTTTTGGATTAATGGCTTTGGCAGAGGAGATTTTACCGCAGCATAGAATTTACTCTGTTGTGTGGTTATTGGTGATGGCTCTTATGCAGCTCTATAATGAAAAGGAGCAAGCCAAGCAAGGAAAATTCAAAATGTATAGTTTGAGAAGAAAGGAGAAACCAAGAAGTGTAATGAAGTTAAATCCTGTGCTCAGGGAGATAAACAGATTAAAGAAAAGCCTGGTGCTAAATGGAATAAAGAGAGTGCCCAACCTCAGTGGGCTGGGCAAGATGCCAGCCCACTAAGCTTCTCGATTTGTGAAATGGAATTAAAGAAAAGCCCGGGGCCAGTGTGATGGTTCATACCTTTAACCCCAGCATTCAGGGGGCAGAAGCAAGGCAGATCTCTGAGTTTGAGGCCAGCTGCCTGATCTAACAAAGCAATTTCCAGGACAGCCAAGCCTAAGCAGTGAAGAAACCATAGAAATCAGGAAGCTGGTAAAAGTGTATTTGAACTAGGGATCTTTATTCCCAGTCCCAGCTAGCAGCAGAATTAGGCAGGTTCAACCATGTGGTTCTGGCTTAAGAGTCAAGGATATAAGAAAGGGTTGTAGAATCTCACTCTGTGGCTAAGAAAAGGTGCTGAGGTCAGCATGTGTCAGGGAGTCCCTTTATGAGGTCCCAAGGAAACCATTGTGTGAAGCTGTGAAGGTGAAGCCTGGATTGCCTTGGAGACCCCAAGATGGTGGAAATGCTGGCACTGTGGAGGAGATATCCCACTTGGAGTGGAACCAGCCCAAGAGAGAGAAGTGTG
>JADRCD010182530.1:0-10439 GCA_019843815.1 Montemys delectorum
TCATCCAAGATACAGCCAAGGAAAATGAGACCACTTAGGAGCTCAGTAGCCAGTGAGAAATAAATTGGATTTCACTTACAGGATTTATCACTTTTGAGGCTGTAAATGTTCAGTCTTATTTTCTTAGAAGGACTGCTGGAAAGAGCATCTCAATGGAGAGGGGAGAGACTCGGTGCTATTCATTTTGAAATGAGCAAGACTTCCATACACACTGATGGAGCTTCTTCTCAAGGATGGGCTCCTGTGCCTACAGCCCCCGCCCTGCCAGCCATCCCTCAAACACTGCAATACTTACAAACAACTGAGTGGAAGGTAGAAGACAGACTAAGCCCACTCACTCCCTGGGGGTGGGAAGAGGGTTCTTCCACAGCTGGAAAGAAATGAAAAGGTTGATATTTATATGCCTTACTTTTTCTTATATTTTGTTCATCTCAGGACTCAGAATCACCCACCTGAGCATGCAGGATCCAAAGCAACTCAGCCCTCCGCCCCAGTAGAACCAAAGTGAGCTAGAGGCTGGCTGTCAGCAAAAGGGTGACGGTGGGAAGAGCCACGCTTGAGAGCACCGGGATTGTCAACTAAAGCCTGTTTGAAAGCCTGTGATACGCCTTCAGTGCTGGTAGGGCAGTCGACGTAGATGCTCCGCACCCTGGGCTGGGGTGGTGTCATGCAGCTCTAATACCAACACTCAGGAGGCAAAGGCAGGCAGATCTCTGTGAGTTCCAGGCAAGCGAGGGCCACATGGCAAAACTGTGTCTCAAAAATAAATCGGGGAAAGAGTTGGAGGAAGGAAATTAAGTCATTATAGTTTAATAAAGAAACAGAATAAAATTAGAGGCTAGGAAATGAAAACACGACCCTGAGATTATATCTAACTCTAATCAGAATGCCGATCATGAGGACAAGGACAGTGGATATATCAGCCATAGAGAAAAAGCAAGCAATGTCACAGGTAGTAACATGGACAAAGAGAGACACAATCATATGAAGCCAATTAACCCAGTCCTGGAAAGACAAACATCAGGTTTTCTTTTATTTGTGACTCCTAGGTTTTATATCATCACTTCAAAATCTTGTATGTAGGGGCTGGAGATTTGTGCTCTCATTTCCACAAACACAAAAGCCATGGCATTCACACGTGCAAACACACATACCCCTACACACACACACACATACACACCACGTAAATAAAATGTAATTTTAACAAATATCTTATCACAGGCAATAGAGGCATGAAGAACTTGTATGAAATTGATTCTTTAAAGTGAGGATTAAACAAGTTTATCAACATCAAGTGAACCAAGCTAACCAATGAAAGCACTAGGTTCTGGGTAAAATGGTGATCATGGCCGTCATTGAACTAGGTTAGTTATGATCTATGTTTTCCACAAATGCTCAGCCATCGCTCCCTTCTAATGCTACAGTGTTCATTTTGGATAGATGTCTGTACCAAGCCAAGCTAGATATTTCTCTCTCTCTTCTTCCCTCTTCCTCCTCTTTCCTCCCTCTCTCTCTCATTGACTATAAGACACAGTTCTCTCAATATTGGCACAAGGTTCACAAACCAGTAAGTAAAATATTGCAGCCAAGAAGCGCAATCTAAATTGTCTTCATGTTTTTAGGAAGATGATGAACTGTCAGTCTCACTATGACTCTGAAATCTACCACAGCCACATGCCACTGGCATTAGCAAAATCTGTTGCGGAACAGCCTACAGAAACCATCAGGCTAGGGGATGCTGCGAGAGGGCCTGCCTGGTCATGGGACGACAGATCCCCTGAGAGCCACTGGGCAGTAGTTGTCCCACATACCTAGTCTCATTGCATACACGTTTCCTAACAAACACATTGGGAGCTAAAGGCAGGGAAGTAGTACCTATATATAAGTATTGGAATCTAAGTGATGCTTAATAGACTGATGCTGGAAACAAAGAGGAGCCAGGTACACACATGAGCTCAGAGTTGTTGTAACAGCATCCTACAGAACAGCGCTGCAAGCTCCAACCTGAGAAAATGTAAGCACAGAAGGAGAGGTATGCACTAAGCTCTACCTTGAGCTGAGGGCCTCTTGGTAACTGGCAGCTACTAGGAGAGGGAGAGTTCGTCTCCTTTAAGGGTGTTCCAGGTAAAGAACACCCAGTTGGGTGGCCACACACCCAAGAGTACATAGTTAATACTAATTGGATTCCATGGTTTGGTTTGTTTTCTTTTCTGAAGGAGGACACCAAGTTTAGTGGAAATGGAAATGAGGTTCATCCAGAAGGAGCTGGAGGAAAGAGTGTGACTAAAATAAAGTGTATAAAATCCTGAAATAATTAATTTTAAAAATCATCTTTAAAAATACATAAATAATAGTATCAACAACAACAACAATAATAAAACCCATCAGCAAAGAAGCCTGTAAAAACAAGACAAAATGAGGCTGGAGAGATGGCTCAGTAGTTAAGAGCACTGACTGCTCTTCTAAAGGTCCTGAGTTCAATTCCCAGCAACCACATGGTGGCTCATGACCATCTGTAATGGGATCCGATGCCCTCTTCTGGTGTGTCTGAAATCAACTACAGTGTACTCATATAAATGAAATATAAATCTTTAAAAAAAAGAGCGGGGCGGTGGGGGCGGTGGTGGCACACGACTTTAATCCCAGCACTTGAGAGGCAGAGGCAGATGGATTTCTGAGTTCGGGGCCAACCTGGTCAAAAGAGTGACTACAGAGTGAGTTCCAGGACAGCCAGGGCTACACAGAGAAACCTTGTCTTGAAAAACCAAAAAAAAAAAAAAAAAAAAAAAAAGACAAAATATAGCCAGGAGGGGTTGGAGAAATGGCTCAGCAGTTAAGAGCTCTGACTGCTCTTCCAAAGGTCATGAGTTCAAATCCCACCAACCACATGGTGGCTCTCAACCATCCACAATGAGATCTAACACCCTCTTCTGGGGTGTCTGAAGACAACTACAGTGTACTTACATATAATAAATAAATCTTTAAAAAAAAAATGTAGCCAGGAATGGCAACTCACACGTACGATCCAAATGACCAGGAGGCTGGGGCAGGCAAGTTTCCCAAAGGAAAGGCTAGCCTGGGCTACAGAATGATTCTCAGGCCAGCTTAGTAGACTACAAAGTGAGACCCTATACCAAACATTTGTTTACTAGTAGGGAAAAAAGAAAGGGGGAGAGAGGAGCCCAACTAAACACAAAGACTCTCATTTAGTTTGATTTTCAAACAGAAAAACAGTAGGATATGTATTGTCAAGAATGTCCATGAGCTGGGGACAAATCTTCGTTGAGTTGGATGCTTTGGTTGTGTGTCTTCTGCCACTGGGTTTTCCCTACTCTGAAAGCATGTTTCTATATACCATGCTGGGGATCCGCTAAAGTCCTCTGTGTCACACCCGTGTAAAATGCCGCCTGATAGGATGAATTCTAGCTCACTGGCAGCAGCTTGGCACACTCACAAAAGGGACTACAAAGTAACTAAGGGTCTTCTCTCCTGTTCAATCTTCTCTCCCTCCCTACACATGAACAGTGGCTCCTGGTGAGAAAGCGAAAACCCTTCTTACTGCCAAATGACCTGGAAACATCTGCTGTTTCTTTAAAATTCATCTTCAATGACCTTTCCTAACTCTGTTCCAAGACCCAACAGCTTCACCACGATGTTCCACACAGTGGATGACACTCTGACTTCAAAACGTGTACATCTATACCCAATGAAGGATTATGATGTACAGATGCCAATGTTTTCATAGACATGACTGTTCCAGGCGACTCTGGGCTCCTTTTATCTTCTTTACTCTCCTTGTTGCACTGAATTACTTCTGTAACTAGAAAATGGTGGTTTACAGTCATTTATACGGTTTCATATGGAATAGGATGACAATTATTTCAGAATGTGTAGTAAAAAAATACTTAAACTCCAGTAAATACACACAAATAAATCCTAATGATGGTTACCACGAAGTGATAAGTTATGGGAAGTCTCTCCCCTTTGTGTCCTTAAAATTTCCTATAATAATAAGCAAATATTTTAATAGAAAGTACTATTCTTAGAGAACCCAAGGGCGCAAAGTAACTTTGAGGATCATAGCCTCACTCATGGCATAAAATATTTATTGTGTTCTACTGAGATATCATGTTTAGAATTTAATAGACTATAAGACTCTACAGAACAAGCCACCTGATGCTCAAGTAGATATAATAAAATACTCAGAAGCATTGAGATAAAATACCAGGGCTCTTTTATCAGGCTGCACACACCATGAGAGAGCAAGGCCTGCTTTAATTACCAGTCATTTGAATTTCTGATAGATATTATGGTGAATTTTAAATCTTGTTAATTTACTTTGGCAGCTTGACAAGAGGCTCATTTCCAATCCTTTGAGGGAATTGCAAATTTTCCCTGCTTCAATCTGGGGTGAGGCAGCACTATTCATCCCAGTATGTGATGGAATGCTGGGGCTGAACATTAGTCAGGACACAATTGAATGGGTGAGAAGCTTAACTTAGGATTTTTAATGTTTGAAAGCAGTAAAGCAATCAAAAAAATCAGCTCTAACATACATTTTTAACCATGGCCCCAAATCAATATCTATAACCTTTTGGATAGTAATAATAGAAAGAAATGTAATATAGTTGTATGATAAATACCAAGCTGTAATGAACCCTTTCAAAATTCTCCCCCAAATTTCTTACCTAATGTGAGTACTTTCACTATTCCTTTAAAGCTAAGCCTCTTCGACTTTGTTTTTGTTTGTTCGTTTGGTTCTTTAGAGAAGAAATCAAGTAGCCCAAACCAGCTAGTCTCAAACTCATGTGTAAGGTCTAGAAGAGTGACTTTAGCTTCCTGTTCTCCTATCCAGTATTGGGATCACAGGCCTGCACCACCACACCCAGGTTGTGCTGTGCTGGGGTCGACCCTGGAGTTTCAGGATGGGCAAGCATTCTACCAACTGAGCCATATCCTACACCCTTCTGTGGTTTTATGTAAACTTGATAAAGACTAGAAGCTTCTTCAATTTGCATCCACCTAGACTCCCAGTTCAAAGCCAAGAACATCTGGAATCTGCTGAACTCCATCTCCCTGGCAGAGACCCAGATGGGGCTCAGACAAAGTCAAAGAATCTACACATGGTGAAAAAATGTGTCTGCAGGTGCTGTGAGACTCATAGTGAAGATTTTTAGTTTGTAAGAAATATTACAAACTTCCAGAATATGGAATCTTCACTCAGGCTAAGGTCACAATGGCTCCTTTGAATATTCATCAAACATGCATATTTATCTCCTAGAAAATAAACACCCAGATGCAAAAGGCATGCTAACCCTTTTTCTCGTACAAAATGCAAATCAATCTTTTTAGTGGTTATAGTGTGCATAGTGTGCATAGATACTCGTCTGTTTTGGTACCATGTGACATCCTTAGCAGCCAATAAGCATAATTTCAAAGGATGATAAAAGTGATTAGCACAGGGTGATTAGGTTTCCATTTCAGTTTTGGAACATAAAATGAAGCAAGTCAAACAAAGAGCAGTAGGTGAATAAACTTGATACCAAAAATGCCCCCTGGTGTAGGTTCTAGCTCTCTGATGGAGTGTGTTCCACTGTGTCACCAGCTCTTCTGGCTTCTAGGCACATCTTGATGACATTAAGTGTCTACATACACTCTGCATTATTCAAAACTGACGACCTGGAAAAGCTGGCAACACACAGGAAGAAACAGGCAGTGGCTCACCATGTTCATTCATTTTCTTTTCTGACCCTCTAGTCTCAGAGAACTCTCAGCTAACAACCAACTAAAGCAGAAGAGTTCCCAGACTCTATTTCCAAATAAATAAACTAAAACTCAAATACAGATGTATATAAACCACACACTCTTGGTGCTGGAACATCCATTTTCTTGTACAATTAACTTGAAACAGGCTAAGTTTAGATTTGGTCTGCCAGCTTCAGAATTTCTGAGAGGTTTAAGGATAGATTCTACTTGTTTAGAGTGGACTATTGGTTTATTTAGGTGATTTCGGTTCCTGAGTTAACATAACTAGTTATCCCATTATGAAAATGAAAGTTCAGGAACTTTGGAAAGGTCATGTAACACTTGCCCCTCCAGAAGGGAGAGGCTAATTAACATTCCTCAGACCACACGGTGGGAACCAACCTGCAGGTGGGGACACATTCCACAGGACAGACCGACCATTGCCCACCTTCAGACAAGGGAAGTCCTTGCCACCTCATTCCCTGAAGACCAGTCAGTTTAAAAAGTCACATTGTTCTGCCAATCTCAATGTGCCTAATAGCTGTTGCTCTGAAAACTGTATAAAAGCTCACTGAACAAGCTGTGAGGGGTCACTGCCTCTCCTTCGGGTCTGGGACGAACCCAGTGCACTGGAACAATAAATTCCTCTTGCTTTTTGCATTGATCCCGGCTCCATGTAGTTCACTCAGAGGGTCTCCAGTAAGCTAAGGCTTGTCAGAGTCTTACAATTACAGCCTGTCTGGATTCTTTGTTTTAGTTTGGGGTTTAGGCTTTTGGCTTCTATGCAGTGAAAGTTCTAGTTAGCATCAAGTTAAGGCTCTCCTTTCCCTATGCTGGAAGTTCTCCAGCCTTCACCATAAGGCATCTTCAATCCCATTATTACTGAGTGCTGGCATCTCCATGGAGATATCAACAATGGAATATAAAAGTACCAATTGCTGACCTTTGTATAGATAGTAGACTTTCCAGCGACCTAGCCCTTGAATGAAGTTCTTGGGATCCCTGCATCTGTGTGGCAGGAGATACACACAGCCAAGAACAAGAGCAACAGTTGTATTGCCTCTGTGTATGACGCTGTGATTAAAAACAAAGACAAATCAAGAACCATGAGGAGGTAGCACTAAGTCCCTAGGCAAATGCAAAGAGTAATAAGAAAGCAAAGAGACCTCTCCTCTACCAAGCCAGGCATCGTCCTAAGTCCTTCAGCAGATGAACGCACTATGGTTCTAATACCATAGTCATAGGGAAGTCGTAAACCTTTAAATAATTTTTTCTGTCAATAATATGGGCCCAAATTCATGAATAGGGTTCTCTCCTGCTTGAGGGGGGAGTTGTAACGAAAGCAAGCACACCAATTCCATCGAATGCTTCTTCTTCAAGCTCTATCAGGCTTGTCGGGGGATCCCATTGAGGGCTGAGTCTTCACACTCACAGACTGTTCCCGGGTCCTGGCCCAGTCACTTATGCTAGCGCCTTCCTCGTACCTGCAGCTTGTGGGGCGACTTTCAGGTAAAGGGGATGAAGAACTTACATGACACCTGAATAAAGTAATTTCAATGATTTAAATGTTATATTTTTGTTGTCAGTAATGCTTTTCTGTGGACTGAAGGGTGTTGTCTTTGGTGCCCAATCTGCCTCCTTATTTTGGTAACTATTCCTCTACATCCTTCACCTGAGGAATTCTTAGTTTCATGAATCAGGACAATTAGTTGCCATACTCACCACGCTCTATGAAGTGGTGGACTTTGACTCACAGTGATCCAGGTAGAGACTTACCTAGAATCATCACTGAATTGCCACTGATGTAACATCTTTTTAGTTTAAGCCAAAAGTTCTAAGAATGGCATTGCAGAGCTCTCTAGAATCCCCACACCCCTGAGACATGCCAAAGATGATTAATGAGCTGTTAATACAAAATCAAATAGACCTGCATGGAATCTGATGCCTATCCAATACAGTAGTCAACACTGTCACATTTATTCTAGGTTTTTAGAAACCTGTAATTGGCAAACTCTGAGCCAAATATGTTAGTCTCTCATCCATTTATTCATTCAATCTTCTACACATTTCTTCAATAGGTCTCTAAACCATGGCTGTGTCTCAGTGGGAACCCATAGAACTTTTTCTCTGTGTTAAAAGAAATTGAAAAGTGGGTCAGACTCTAGAATAAATATAATTCTTATCCTGATTGGATTTTTTTAAAGTCTTATATTTTAGAGGTGGGTTAAGGCTTTCTCAGATAAGACTTTACACTTCAAGATCATATAAAAATTAGAGTACTGAGAGAAATACCTATCCTACATCTAATATTTGAAAAATCTGAGTCCCAGGCAAGCATGGTGCCACATGTCTATAATCCTGACCCCGAGATAGGGAAATAGAAAGAATTCAAGGTCATTATTGGGTACACAGTCATTTCAAGACCAGTTTGAGCTACACACAAGACGCCATCTCAAGCAATAATAATAGTCCAGGAGGAATTGGTATTATTTTTTAGATATATAAAAATACAGAGATGTACAAATAAGATAATTAAAACCACCCACGAGTCAACTGCTAAGAAGTAAACACTGTTAAAGTGTTGGGACTCTTTATTTTGTAGGCAAGCACACAGTTCTGCATGTTGACATTATTTCTGCGGACCAAGCAGTCCGTCCATTCCCCCTTTTCTACCACCACTAAATTAGAAGCCTGGCTGGGACGTGACAAAGATGCCTCCACTGGAAATCCGAGCAAATGCTTTGCCATTCCTTCTCATTAGGCACACAGGTTCTGTCTAACTGACAGTCGTCAGTGGTCAATTGGTTCTGTTCAGCAGGAGATAATTAGAAAATCTGCCTCAGCTGCTGCATGAGCAGTGGAAAATGACACACGTGAAATTGCCCATCCCAGCAGAGCACAGGGGAGACACCAGAAACCTGCCACAGGAGCTCCAGCTCTTGGTCGCCATGTGCAGAGGAAGTCAGCCATCTATTAATGTGCTCATGAGTCAGTCCCTCAAAGACTGGCTTATTGTTGCCCTCACAGAACTTAAAGATAAGTGTTCATGTTTAGATCAATCTAGAATCACCAGCAGCATGCATGGCTTGCCGGCTGAGGACTGAGTAAATGAACCTCAGTGGAGAGTAAGCTGCTTCCCTTGACATTCAGCATCCTTATCATCCCATGGTCTTATCCCTGTGAGGTTGCCAACCATGACTGCAAATGGCTAAACAAGTGAGATGCTAACGCTTTTAAGTTCAGACTCCATGTTAGAGAACCTGACCTAAGTTTGAACTCAAGTAAACTAACAGGCTGATACTTAGCATTAGTTTCTAAGTTGCCCCCCTCAACAAAACCTGAGCCTAGCTCCAGTCTCTAGGCTAATCCCCAACAAGAGCAGAGTTTACCAATGTCTCCAGGTTATTCCCCCAACAAACCTGTACCCCAGGTTACAAGCCCACCCCTTGCCAAATGACTACCAATACAGAGGGTAGCAGTTTATGATATGACTCCCAGCGCCAGCCAATTGTGTTAAAGGCCACAATAGCTTTCCAATTAGATGCTTACACATGTACTCCCCGCTTGCTGTTTACTATAAACCTTGCCCCATAGACATTCATAGCTCCCCTACCACTAAATGTTATGATGGTGCATTGTGGGGTGGGAGAGAGTGAGCTAGCTCGAATAGAATAAAGACTCTGCTGTGAGCTGCATCAGATTGGCTCCTGCAGGTGTTTTGAGGGATCACTAACATTTCCCTGGCACAACACGAACTCTTTGAGTAGACCCCAGGCTTCGGTCCCTGAAGCTATTGCTGCTAAGTAAACCCTGTTTTGTAAAGATTGAAAGAGTTGATATAATAAATCTTTTCTAACAGACTCTGGCCCCCACAAAAGTGTTTAACCAATGTTATTCTATTTTCCAGAGCTGTGAGCATGAGCGGTAAATGATCACATGTGTCTGTGTATCTGTTACATTAAAAAATAAAACTTTTAAAATAAAGGATATGTTGCTCAGATTGACCTGTTAATTCACAATTCTCCTGCCTCAGCATTCCCGGTAGCTGAGGTTGGAGGTGTATTCCACCATGACTAACTTAAATGGTTTCAAACAAAGAACAAAATACAATAACCCAAAACATATAGTTTCCCCAGTAGGTCTTACAATCTTATTTCTGTAAAGTAATTATGGATATGTTTCTTTCTGAATCATCCATAACTCTAAGTGATTCCATAGTGATTTCTAGCCTTAAATCTGTCTCTTCATCCTTATCCTGCATGGTATAGGGAAGAAGAAGGCAGGCATCTACTACTAAATCCCAGGTGATGTGAGAGAATGTGAAGCCTCATTTTATATGATACTGCTCCCTCTAGTGCCTATGAAGAGCAACTGTAAAGACACTGGAAAGTGATCCAGGGGAAGCAGAGCTGGGAAGGCTTTTGGCAGACTTAAAAGGAACAAGAGCAGTGGGGGAAACCCTCGTTATTTGTTGCTATTCACTCAGCCTGTGAGATCCCAGTGTGGAATAATGCTTGCTTTGCAAGCCTGGTGACCTGAGTTTTAGTCTGATCACATAAAAGATGGAAGGTGAGAACCAGCGAGAACCAGCTCCATGAAGTTGTTCTCTGACCTCCACACTTCAGCCATGACCCACTGACCTCCACACTTCAGCCATGACCCACTGACCTCCACACTTCAGCCGTGACCCACTG